>APFE031232994.1:143438-194184 GCA_000404065.3 Pinus taeda | reverse complement strand
CCAGACATTGCACATGCAGTGGGAGTATTGAGCAGGTTTATGTCAAAACCAGGGAAGGAGCACTGGACAGCAGTGAAGCGGGTTTTCAGGTATTTGCGTGGCACTAGTGATTATGGTTTGTGCTACCAAGGAAGACCAGGATGGACAGAGTGTTGGATATCCGTGGCTTTGTTGATGCAGACTGGGCTGGAGATCTGGATCAGAGAAGATCTACAAGTGGGTATGTGTTTAACCTATTTGGAGGTGCAGTCAGTTGGATGGGTAAGAAACAATCTGTAGTGGCACTATCAACTACAGAGGCAGAATACATGGCAGCCACTCATGCAAGCAAGGAAGCAGTTTGGTTGCAGAGATTGTGTTCAAGTATGGGGTTAGTACAGGGAGCTATAAGGATAGACTATGACAGCCAAAGTGCAATTTTCTTGGCAAAGAACCCTGCATATCATTCAAAGACAAAGCACATTGATGTTCAATATCACTTTGTGAGGGATATGTTAGAAGGCAAAAAAGGTGTTGCTGGTAAAGGTAGACACTTTGAAGAATACTGCAGATGCATTGACAAAATATGTGATCTCTAAGAAGTTCTCTTGGTGTAGAGAGACAATGGGCATTTTAGGGTAGGGAAAATGACTAAGCTCTCTTGTGGCCCCCTGTGGAAAGAAAGCAAAAAGTGGGAAAATGTTGGGTTATGTTATATTCTTTCCATGTAGTTAATAGGGGGTTTGAAGGGCACCCGTAACCCCACTTTATGGGGTCTGGGGTAGCGCCCCGGAAAATTTTGGTTTTGGAACCTATGTTAGGTTGGGCGGACCCACCTATGGTTTTGTGCATGATTTTCACACATATTTTTTTGGACATGATGGTTTTCAGACCATCGTATTGGACGCGATGGTTTTCAGTCCATGGTATTGGATGCTTCGGCATGTATAAATATGTATTGTAACATTAAAAGGAAAATAATGAAAAATCAAGCTCATAGTCCCAATTTTGGGATCTAGGGGAAAATCTATGTGTATATGTGTTTTATGTGTTATGATCTCGCATTGTTTATTTTCTGTGTTTTAGAATTTGTATGTAGGTAATTTATGTACGGGGTTATACCTACACTGCAATACTGAGACTCATCACTTTTTGGCGTCGTTGCTAGGGAGTTGTCAAAGTATGCATTGTTTTCTTCCCTAGTTGACTCATTTCTTCTACTTTATGCAAAAACAAGAAAATTTCATTAGGAATATTTCATTTCAAAAACATAAAATTTCATTGCATTAGTGTTTTCATTCAATCATAAAAACAAAAACAAAAAAATTCTCCAACACCAAACCCCCCCATTTGATCACATGGTGCAATAAGAGCCACATCACCATTCATTTTTGCAGGGAGAAGAAGAAGAGGTTACAGAGAAGGTATAAGAAATGGATGGAGATGATGACAATGAAGAATATCTTTTCAGATTCCCCATTCAAGATACTAATGTCATCGTGCATACGAAGAACATCCGTCCTTCCTTTCTTCCAAACTTTCATGTTCTAAGGTCAGAGGATCCAGAAACCTTTCTCTTTTAATTTGAAATTGGTTGTAGATCTTATGGTTACTTATTAAACACTAAAAAATTGATATAATTTCTGGCAACATTGAAGGATAGAGCTCTTAAATGTTTCATGAGTTTAGGGACTAATTCAATAAGATCATGGAATGATATGAAAAAGATATTTCTAGAAAAATATAAAGATCATGGTCTTAAGGAAGAAATATTTAGAATTAATCAAAGAGAAGATGAGAGCCTTGAGGATCTAATAGATAGGTTCATGTATAATGTTAAGAGGGAAGAACCACATCATTTAAGATATGCCACACTAAAAACCCTCTTTCTTAGAACAATTAGGGATGAGTGGATTGATCTCCTTGATACTATGAGTAGAGGTGATGTATACCAATTATCCTTTGAAGAAATTTGCAAAACATACAAACACATATCAAGAGGAAGGACAAGAGTAAGTAAATCATAATCAAGATTGGTAAGTCAAGCTAAACTTGGAAATTTGTTTGATGAATTTAAAACATAAATTCTTAGCAATCTAACCAAACAAGTAGAAAGGTTAAGAATGCAAGATGAAGAAAAAGAAGATGCTAATATTTGTGTTGTCCATACAGAATCACATGATGTTAAATATTTTCCATCATTAACAAGGTTGAAGGAATTTTACCAAGAGGACAATGGAGCAAGTCAATCACCAAAGAAGCTATGTTATGTAGCTCTAAGAGTACCATGGAATCTTAGTCAACCTAGTATGATGCAAGAACCTAATTCACAATTTCAAGCTTATGCACATCCATCTCAAATTAATTGGAACACGCCCTTTCTTTATCCATCCACAATATCCTCCATACCCAACTCCATGTTATACCTACCATCCATCTCCACCACACCCACAACCCCAACGACATCCATCTCAAATATCCACTCCCACTCAACTACCTGTACCACCATTTCCAAACCCACACAATGAAGTAGCTCAACCCACTTACAATGTTGAGGTACAACACTTCCAAACATCTCCTCTTGATCTAAATGGTATTCATCTTAGCTCTGGAAGAGTATCACAAAAAAATAGATTCTCTTGATATCACTAAAGGACAACATGCATAAAAATAAGATTCAAGTGAGAAGACCAAAAAATCATGGGCTACACTTGATGAAGAGCACACATTAGAATCAGATATTGGGAAAATGCCCTCATGTTTATGATCAGATCCTCCATGTGTTCAAGAGAACAATCAACAAAAAGAGGAAAAATTAAAGGTCATGGAAGAAGAATATATCCAAGATGATCCAAATTATAAAGTGGACCAGGGGCATCACAACTATATTGAAATATGGTTCCAGATAGTCATTAAGTTGCCTCTTCTTCAAATGTTCTTGATATCATCAAAGTCAAATCATTTGATCTCTCAAATTTAGGTACATGTCAAAGCATACATTTCAAGCCTACACATCAATTTGTCTGTCATCTTGATGTGCACATGGCTCCATTGGAAGTATTATTATACTTGAAAGTGATTTTGTTTTTCAAGTAGAGTAGGGTAAAAAAAATGAAAAAAAATAGAAAAAATAAAAAAACTCACGTGAAAACCTCTTTTGAGGTGCCTGCGATTGTCTCATTGATTGAATACCTCCATGAGGTTGTTAATGGGTTGGAAAAAATAGAAAAAGGAAATATCCTATGTGAAAACCTCCTTTGAGGTGCCTAGGCAGACCTACTAGTTGAAAACCTCATTGAGGCGGCTAGTAGGCCTAGAAGAAAAAAAAAGAAAAAAAGAAAAAAAATATTTTCTCCATGGATCTCTCTGATGAATGTAGATAGGTTCTCTCCAACATATGCAAGCAATAAAAACAAGTTGGCACCAAAAAAAAGAAAAAAATTGGTCAAAATTCTAGTAAAAGGAAGTCGAACTTGGACTTTCTCCTCCTTTGCTCAGATGCTCCAAAAGGGCCAACTCCATGCCAATTCATCACCCTCATCTATTTGCACCATCCACCCATCATTCTCAAGCTTTTCCCATTTAGTTTCATTGTTGTCCTAAAATACTACAAGAATGCTCTGTTTTACTATAGGAAACAAAAATACATAGAGTAGAAATTTATTTTTGTCATATAGTGAAAACCATGCATCCATTTGCCAAGTTGTTTAAGGTGGAGATGCATATGGATGATGGTAACATGCTCAAGTGATTTCAACAAATTCCAGTGCACAATTTTTGAGAAATTGGCCTCCATCACCTATAGACATTTTTGAATTTTCTCGGTATTCATGCATCCATTTAAAAATATGTTACATGGGGAGATTCATATGGATGATGGCAAGATGCCCAAGAAATTTCAGCAAACTCCAGTGCATAGTTTCCAAAAAATCAACCTCCATCAACTTCATCCATTTTTAATTTTTCTCGAGATTTTTTGCTTCTATTGGCCAATTTTTTTTATGGGGAGGTGCATGAGGATGATGGAAACATGCTCAAATATTTTTAGGTCAATCCATTCTACCGTTTGGGAGATATAGAAAAAACAAGGAAAATTTGTTGTTTCATGTAGTATTACTACAGGAGTCTTAGTTTACTATAGAAAGAGGTTGAAATTTATAGGAAGGTACAATGGGAAAGGCGTCTAATGGTGGAATAAGGTATAGGTAAGTTGAACATCACCCATTGACAAGCCCATCACTCCAAGAAGGGCAAATTAACTAGGATAGCTTGCTCATGGTAACTGGAAGACAAAGGTTTAGAATCACCAAACTATGAAGACCTATGTAGAAGAAAACAAAGGAAGTTATCACCTCCAGAGGATAATGGATCAATCATCAACTCAACAACAGCATGCATGTCTCTCCAACAACCATAAAGCAGGTACATGTATGCAGTATTCTTGACCTCTTCTCTTGAGCATATTATAGTTAGAAATTTGTTGTCAATGCATGAGAGATGAGGTTTTATAAGCTAAGGATGGGTCAACAGTCTTAGCCATCTTCAAATAGTTAATTGCAGCTCACTCCTTCACTCATGCAATGTGGAAAAGCCAAATTATGAAGGGTGATGATTTTGAGGAATGTGGACAACAGTTAAAAGAAGAAATTTCTGCAAAGGCCAACTCACCATAGCACTCCAACCTCCATCCACTTCATATCCACTATCTATCCATCATTCATCCATCCCATTTCATAAAGAAAAAAATAATATTTTTCAAGAAAAAACCCTACACTCTGTCTTGCCTTGAAAATTTCTTGAAAAACACACAAAGCACATCCTCTCCATTTTCACAAACCTACACTATTCCCTTCGAGCCCTAGCATCATCCTCCAAACCCTCTACATCATTTCTCATCACTCCCATATAATTATAAGACCCTGAAAGAGAAGGAATGGCTACTACAAGAAGACAAAATGTTGCTACAAGAAGGAAGAAAGGAACAAATTGTGCTAAAGCCCAAAATGGCAGTGCCTAAGAGAGACCAAATCAAAACAAAGAACTCCAAGGCCATTAGGCAATCATCTAGGCCATAAAAGAGAAAAATAAGGAAACAAAAGGAAATAAGGCATTCACCATCAAAACATAACTCAAACTGCAGTGATGAAAAGAGGCTTTCCAAGAGGTCTCTAATCTCTTTTTAGCTTTTTTCCAAGGCCTAAAATATGTTATAGAAATAGGAGAAAGGCATGAAAGTCAATTTAAGGGCCTACCCTAGGCTCAGACTATCATTTCTACTCAAAACAAGTTTAAACAAGGTTTCCTATAGTACTAAAGGAAACACAGAATTACTACAGGATGTCCTAGTTCTCATCTAAAGGTGTTTTGAAGGTTTCATAAAAGTCCACATGGTGGAAAAAGGTAGCAGAAGGGTGGAAAAGGATGTGGAAGACCTTTCCAAATGAAAAATATTCAAGAATCCATCTTGAATAAGGGGAAGAAGGCAAGCTAATGGTCTCAAGAAACACTATGATTTTTTCTATGCACAAACAATTTTGGAAAAATGGGTGAAAACAGAATGAAGGTTTCAAGGGAGAGGATATGAATGAAATGGATCTACAAGCCAATAGAGTTCACTTGCAAAGAGGAAAGTTATGTTTTTTGCTTGAAAGACTGTTAAACAATCATGATAAGAACAACTACATTTTTGTGCTTGTCCTTGCAAAACTTACAACCAAGATTCTTAAGAGAAATGACTAAGGAATGCACAAGGGAGAGGCCACTAGGGCCATGAATGAGGCACAATGAGGTCACTAAGTTGCTCAGGGGATGAGCAACACTTTTAGCAGGGGGGTATGATGGGCCTCTAAATTAGACATAAATTAAGGCCCATGCCTTCAAATTAGACATAAATTAAGGCCCGTGCCTCTAAATTAGACATAAATTAAGGCCCATCTGACCATCCTTTAGTAAATTAAACATCTATTTTTGCATTAGATAATGTATTTTAAACTTTAATATGTTCATTAGGGAGATTTATGGATAATTTCGTATTTGTGCCTAATATTATTTATTTTTGTGGAATATTGTGAGAATATCGGGCAGATTATGAAGATTTAGAGGAGGAGATAATTTAGGGACTTACTCCCTACTACAGGAGGAATTATGGCACAGATTGTGGAGCTCCAATGATTGAGAAAATCTAGGAATGTGTTCCAAGCCATTTAATGTAGATTCATAGTATTTGGAACTAGATCCACTAATCAAGGGATTTTGGTGGGGAAAGCTTCCTCCTTTCAAAGGGAATGATTTATAATCATTTTGTATAAGTACCGAGTTTAATTTTCCTCTAGGGGTGTATTTTTATTAGTCTTCTTGTGGAGAGAACTCATATTTTCGCAACTCCATTGTCATTTCTTGCAGGGATGTAATTGTATTGATGGAAATAATGAAGATTGGTGTCATGTTTAGCTTCTAAACCTTGGTCTTCTCCATAGGACTGTGAATTTCCTTGAGATTGGCCATCCCAGGAGCCTCAGAGCCCTTTTGTATCATTTTCTTTTCTTTTTTTTCACTTCTTATTCACATGCATCTCTTGTTCTTGTTTCTTTCTATTTCTCCATTTAGTATTAATGATTTCTTGTTGTAAGATTGGGTTAAACGGTTTATATTAGTTATTTTGTAGGATCAAAAGCATAATTTCATCCTTGGAAAATATTTGCAAGGTCATAGTAATCATTGAGATACTTGGATTAGTTTGCTTATTCCCAAATCTAGATTTCTAGAACTCTTTTGTGGCAAATAACAATAAATTTCTGCTATTTTTTAGAGCATGCTAACGAGATTCAATCAAGTTGGTTCCACTTGCATTAGATAATTTTTTTTATTCTTTTTATTTTTAATTTTTTTTTTAATAACAAAAATTAGCCCATTGCATTTTCAATTGATTAGGTTAGGCATTTGATAGATTTACTAGCTCACTAGTTCCCGAATTTCAAGATTTTAGACTAGTAAATTTATGCCATTTTTAGCATGGGTTAACAGAGGTCTTTTTGAGTGATTCCACTTGGAATGAAGACCTAAGACATCCTAGTAAATAAAAGAATTGTTCTAATCCAATTTGAATTTGATTTGGTTGGTAATTATATTAATTATAACTCCCTATAACAAATCTGTTGTTTCTTGTAGTAGTACTACAAGAAACCCTTAGTAGCCTTCCAACATGCATATACTTGCCCATATTCGCTCAAGAAGCTTGATTATTGTCCCTTAGGGTTGAATCAAGACCCCTAGGCTCTAAATCAAAGATTAGATAAGACTAAATACCACTTAGGACTTGCCTCTTTACCCATGCAAAACATTTCAGCGATTTGGGTTAATGGACAAATTTATGAAGTGGGTAATACAATGATGATTTTATTGATTGCGACATCCAATGAACTTTGTTAATGGATCTAAAGTCTTTGAAATGTAATAGTTGAAATTTAGTTCATGATATTTACTTTATGCAATTATAATATATTTCTCTCCTTGTACTTTCTTTCTTGCAATAGGTTGAGGTTTCCATTTCGAGCATTTCATTTTCTGCAATTAGTATAGAATTTGACTTCAGTACATGCACTCCATTACATCATGACAACAAAGAAAGGAAACATTGTTTGCTACACATATAATGCTGATACCTCTTAATTTTTTACGAACCCCGGGTTGATAATTAAAGTTGGTAGCTTTGGGAGTTGCGACATTCTTTCTGCAATACTGAGGCTCATCAATCCTCATGCAAGAATGATAGGTTGTATGATACAAATATAAAAAGATAAATCAACATGAGCATAACTATGTCACTCGTGATTTGGAATTGGCAGCAATACTCCATGTACTGAAGATGTGGAAACACTATCTCCTTTGAAGAAAAATTGTGTTAATGTCAGGTCATGGAGGGCTAAGACACTTCTTTGATCAAACTAAGATAAATTCCATACATACAAGATGGTTGGCATTTATTAGTGAATTTGACTTAGCAATCAAATACATCAAAGGCAAAGAGAACAAGGTAGCTTGTGCACTCAACAGAAGGCTATTGGTGGCTCAAGTGGACACTGTGAGCTCATGAATTTAATATTCAAGAAAATATTAAAGAGCCTGAGCAGTAAGATGAACATTATCGACACATAAAAGAATGCTTGCAATAAGAGCCTAAAGGGGCATTGAGCAAGAAATATTCTCTCAAAGAGGATGGACTATTGAATTTCAAAAATAGGTGGTATGTACCTTATGTGGGTGTCTTGAAGAAGCTCAGTTATGATTAGTTTCATAAAAGAACATATTCTGATCATCATGGTTATTAGAAAATGATAAAAACCATGAAGAAGTTATATTATTGGCTAGATATGAAAAAGGATGTGTTCGAGTACATAGCCAAGTGCTTAGAATTCCAATAGGTGAGGGTGGAATGTAAGCACCCAACGAGATTGTTACAACCAATCCCCATTCCATAGTGGAAATGGGAATTCATTTCAATGGAATTCATTACTCGGCTACCAAAGAAAGCTAGGCAACATGATGTTATAATGGTCATGGTAAATAAGTTGAGCAAGGTAGCTCACTTTGTTATTGTTAAATCCACTGATAAGGCAAGTGACATTTCCCATATTTTTATGAAATAGATAGTGAGACTACATGAAGTACCCAAGAATATTAGTTTGGATCAGGATGCTAAGTTTACATCCAAGTTTTGGAAGGCATTGTTCATTGGATTCATGATAGAATTAGCCTTTAGTACATCACACCATATTTAGATAGATGGGTAGACTTCTTTGTGCAGGAGGACATGCTGAGAATGCATGTCAATCACAAACCAAGGAGGTGGGAAGGGTTCCTACCTTTGGTAGAGTTAACTTATAACAATGGGTACCAAGAGTCATTAAAAATGAGTCCATTTGAGTTTCTTTATGGTAGGAAATGCAACACCCTTATCAACTATAATGATATAGTGAAATTGGTGAATATTAGGCCTGATATGTTGAAGGAGTTGGAACATGAAACAATTTCTCTTAGGAAACAATTGAAAGTGGCTTAGGATAGGAAGAAAAGCTATGTAGACCAACAAAGGGTGAATAAGGAATTTCACATAGGAGATCATATTTATCTCTGCATTAGACCAAGAAAAAGTTCCTTACGGATTAGGTCTTGTGCCAAGTTGGCACCAAAATTTTGTGGGCCATTCCAGATCTTCGAAAGAGTGGGGCCAATAGATTATAGATTGGATTTCCCTCCCAAAGTGAAGGGTCATGATATTTTCCATATATCTTTGCTTAAAAAGTATGTGCATGATGCTAATAATGTTGTTGATTAGTCTATGATATAAGTGGAATCCAGGGAAGAATTCTAACCAAAATCACTATGCATTTTGGATTAGAAGCAGATCACACTACAAAATCAAGTCATAAAGCATGTTAAGGTGAATTGGAGGCACTTTGGACTAGATGAGGCCACATGGGATATGGATGATCAGATGAGGGTATCAGACCCATTTTTGTTTGCTGAGTAAGATACTATAAATGAAATTTTAATAATGAACAAAGCTATGTGTATATAAAGCTTGCTGTAAATTGTGTGTGTATTCAAATGTGGAACATCAAGGATAATGTTTTTTCTAAGGGTGTGGGGTTTGTAATAGCCCCTTTTGTCACCCTCTTGTAAATATTATTTTGTAAATTATTGTTTAAATTGATGTAAATTAATAGGAATTGTAAAATATGACTGGACTAAGAGTGGACACGAGTTCATAGTCTATGGAGGAGAAGTTATGGGGAGCTTACTTGAGGAAATAAACAAGCTTTAAAAATCACCATTAATGAGCACCCATTCCCTTTCTGCATTAAAGGAACAAGCAGAGCCTGCGTAGGGTACCTTGTTGACTAAAGTCACAAATGGATAGGAAATTAAGGTTGTGTATGGTCATTTGGAAAACAAACGAGTCATCCCACTATGGTGGTAGGAGTGGCTTTGGTCAACATGTCACGAGACAATATGTTAGAAAAAGGAGTATGGTTTTACACAAATAAGAGAGAGCAGTGGAGGTATCAGGAGACAAGTGGATAAATAACACAGACAAAGAGGTGTTGAGCAAGAAACATAGACAATGAGGAGGCAATGAATGTTTGAAGAAAAGAAATAGAAAATCGAGTGGAGCGCTTTGGATCTTTGTGTTATTCTTTGAGTAGAGACTTATATATTTGGATTCCTAAGTTTTCTTATTAGGTGGAGCCTTGAATAGGGATCTACAATCCTAAGTATTGGTTGAACAAGTGGAGGTCTAGATCTTTGGATTCCCATGAAGCCTATTAGGTGGATTCCATATTGTACTCTTGATTCCTAGATGAGACAGGTGGAGGTAGTGGTTCTATATTATTGAAGTGCAAAATGGGTGGAGATGCTTGGAAGTTTGGATCGTTGAACTTGTTGTGGGCTGGAACACTAGATTTTATGGTTTCCATCAACTGGTTGTATTCGGTGCAGAAACGATGTACTATGGATTCCTGGATGTCAGGTAGAGGTATTGTGGACTTTGGATTCCCATGTTCTTGCTCATGTGACTGGTGTTGATTGCTTCAAGTAATTCATCCTTAGGTTTTGAATTTGGTTCAGGGATGGTTAACTACAAGAAAGAGTAGCAGTGTAGTTGGCCTATGGTTGGGAGGAGAGTTGAAGTCCCTCTCCCATTTTCTAGTCATCTAATTATTAAGATAAGTGACTACTTGCATCACCATTCTTATTTATGTAATGTGAATATTACCTATGTTGTTATATGGTAGTGGTTGATTAGCTCTTCAAGAGAGAATTATATATATCTATGTGCTGCAATGCAATGTATCATGAGTTGTTATCTTATTTGTAAGGGCATGATAAGTCCTGTGATGTTGAGATGTTTATGTATGAATCATATATTTATGCTCATGAATAGTTATGCGAACTTTATGTATTCATGATAATGGACATTTGACCAATAGTATGGTTGTATGTGTATTTTCCCTTATACACTTCTATGAATGCTTGATTTTTCTTTGTGTAAGAGCCTGTGAGTGATGACCAAGAAATTCAGTTTAATTTCCTCTTGGGATTGATACAAAGTGAAAATATTGTGATTGTAAAATAATGGAGCCATGAATTCCATGTACTAGAGCCAATGGGCACTGCTGTTAGGTTGCTTCTATGACATGAGAGACATACAGAAAAATTATTAAGTGTAATAGGGCACTTAATGGGAAACATTACCATCACTTAACACCTAGATTCACTTCACGCCATAGGCCCTTTGTGGGGTGGCAAGTTGTTGTAGGTGGCATGGTCTGCGAGATGGAATGTCTTTCTGTCACAAGGCAAGAGGATTTCTCGTTCACGCTACAACCTTGGGTGGTGGTATTTTCCCTAACTTGGTGCGAGGGTGGGTCAAGATGATGTGGAGACTCTGGAGGTAGGGATCCATGGTGAACTCCAGAAATCAATAGAATGACAAAATGCTATCTTGCACAAGGAACGAGGACCTTGGTGGGACCTAGGGCAAAGTCTAGGTGATAGGATGATGTGGAGTATGGAGATGATGTAGCATGAGATGTGTGGAAGGGTTTTATGGTGCCACTTGGCAGTTGTACCACATGGTGCTAACAGGACAACACATGTGGTTGAAATCCATGCCATTGTGGGCATGGTTTTCTAGAGGAGTTGTGCATCACAATTTTGGATTGGGGCATGATTGATGAAAGGCACGAGGGGGGAATATTCCCATCTCTAATCATGAAGACTTATCGTCGCACCATAAAGGTTAAGATTAAGTCCACGGGAGGGAATAGGCCATGAAGGACGAGAGGTGCAAGACATGAATTCATCCTCGTACCCAGATGAAGAAAAGTCTGTTGTGTTGCAAATGCCTAGTAGGTGTAAAGCCTTAGTAGCTAGGCATGGTGTGAAGGCATGATGGAGCGAGGATGTGGTGGGTGCCTTGGTGGAGCCAAAGTGATGTGGAGACTCCACGTGGGCACCACATGAGTTAGACCTTGGTGATGTGGCAAGGGGTATAAGGGGAAAAACATTAATGGCCGTAATTTTTTATCTGGATGTCAGATTTTGATTAAATTTTCATTGTTGCAAATTTCTCGCTGAGATGAATGTGATGGTGTAGTCCACAGTTAATTCCACTAATTTTAGGAAAACAATTTTTTTTTTAACCCTATTTCCATAATGACACCATGGAGGCTAGGTTAGGGCAAGGTAACACCTCCCATTCAGCTTGAAGATTCTAAGGGGGTGGGAGGGAGTGTTACATATGTAAAGTATTGAATGAAGCTGACACATACAACTATCCAATGAGAAGATAATCACATCAAAGTTCCTTCCTTTGGGTATTCTTTTTACTGTTGAAAAGAAAAATTATTCTCGTTGGCCTCATTGAAGAAAAACTACAACATCCTAAACTAATGTTGAACTCTTAAATACTTGTTGTTTCTTCATAATCAATAAGTGGGAGTCATCTAGTATTGATCAATTTTAAAATTTGATTTGCACTTGATTATATATAAATGGAAATCACTCTAGTTGATCAATAACATCAAAAACACATAAGAAAACCTGTGAGAAAGGTTTATCAAACCATGAGTCTATTGTCAAACAATTATTATTTTTTGGTTTCAGTGTTATGCACACATTCCATATAAGATCATAAGGTTTAAAGAATCATTGAAAGTTCATATTTGTGGGTTATTTGAATTATGAAAAAACTTACAACTTTCATAAATTTAATAAAAGAAAAATATTATAGTAGAAAGGTATATTTTGTAGTAAAGACATAATTTTTTTATAAAGATTTGAAAAATTGAACTTATTCAAAATAAATATGAAAATGAAAAAATGTAAGAAAATTACAATCATTTGGCTTTGTAACTCATAATTTTCTCAAAATAATCAATTAAAATTAAAAAATATTTAAATGGTATTAAAATATAATAAAGAATTCACAAATGCTTAAAACAGAGTTTGATACACAAACAGGTGGGCCCTTAAGAAAAATAAATATTCCATTAATTATTAGGGTGATGAAGTAAAAGAGAAAAATAAATATTCTATTAATGATTTACGGAGATGAAGTATTTTCAGTGCAATGTTAGAGTGCCCTATCTAGTTCAGTATTAATGTAAGGGCCTGGAATTGAAGTAGATGGGATTTGATTGACAAAACAGAACCCAAATCTATTCTTGAGAAGACAAAACTGAATGTGAAGATGTGAGTGTCATAATTGACTAGAAATTGCCCCAAAAGGTGAAAAGAGAGGTCGATAGGAATGTTAAATTGTGATAATTTCAAAGACATGTACATTTGAATTCAACATCCCAATATTATCTGTTGGGCGCATGTTTTGTGCATACCTTAAATATATCTTTCCCCTAGTTTTGACCATTTTATATTTGAATCTATTGTAGCAGCTACAACCACCCTCCAAAATTTTACCTTAGCTTTGTTTTGGAGCCTCCCTACCAACCTTTCACAACAACATGTCTTTTCTTGTCAAGTACACAAGTTTCACTGATTTTCTTGTAGAATGACAACCTGTGCATCAAAACGTGTTGCATCCCACTCACAGGTTGTTTCACTAGACTTGGTCCAACTATAGGCTGAGTAGTTCCCTCAAGAAATTGTGTAATTTTGGAGGGGAACCAACCTTCCCTCCAGAAATTACGTAATTCTGTCTGGCAGCCTGTTGGGCTCTAGAATTACACAATCCCTTTGGGCATCCAGCCCATCTCCCTCCCAAAAATGCACATTTTTTCCTCCTAGTTGAGAAGACTATTGCATGTGCAGCTGAGTTGACCGGTTCCCTCCAGAACCAAGCAAAACTGATTTGCATGCATGGGTTGTTCCTCCCAAGGTAGCATGCAAAGGCATCCCTTGATTCAGGGATCTATTTTTATCTACTAGAGGCTACATGCAAGGATCATCTCAAAAACCTCCTGCCAAGTGTCACTTTTCCTAGATTTGTGGCATGCGCATCACAACCTTGATCTTTTCAAAACTCATCAACTGGATGCTGCAAAGCTCATTCCTCACATCGACCTTGCATCTTTGGCATCCCATATTTCATCTAGGAGTTGTTGGCACATTCAACTCAGCTTTCTTGGGGTAAGCTCATTGCTCATGACTTGCATTGCGTTTTTGGCACTTTTTGTGTTTCGCTTCATATGAATGTTTTTTGTTTGATTTCAATGAGTTCTTTCTGTTGTTTGCATGCATACTAACTTGTACTAGCACTGCTTCAGTTTTCATTTGCATCTCACTGTTGTCGCATGCATGACACTATTTTGCACGGAGGGTCATTGTTGAGACAACTCGCTTCACACACATGCATGCTTTCCCATTTTCTAAATCTTGCACTTTCTGTTTCCATGAATGATCATTCATTCTCATTGGCAGTCATCTCACCATGCATTCAAACTTCTCATATTTGCAGTCACCCATTGGCCGAACTCAGTCACCTTGGCCCGGACCGTGCCTTGCCCAGCTAGCATTACGCATTTTCGGAAGCGAAAGCTCTGCCTACCCTCCAAAAATTGCACAAGTCTAGCCAAGCACTAACCTCCAGGCTTGCATTACATAATTCTTGGAGGCAATGTCCTGTTGGCCCCAAAAAATGTGCAATGCAGTTTGCTAGTTACATGTCACTGCTGACTAAAATTGTGCATTGCACAATTTTAGTCCTCAGCAGGCCATGCTGGACTGTGCATTGCGTAGTTCTAGTAGTTAATCACCCTCCTAATATCCTGGACTATGCTTTGCATAGTTTTGGCAGTCAGTCTCCTGACCTTCTGACAGAAATTGCACGACCTTCATGATCAGTCACACAGGTATGTTGCAAGTTAGTTCTCAAGTTCATTTTGGTTTTCGACTAATAGATTGCTTGTTGTGGGTGTTTCCATGTCTCCAGGTATCGCAGGTGTTCATCTACCTCTCAGCAGTATAGGTACAATGGTTTCCAGGAGAGCAGATCCAAAGACACCATTTAGAGCACACTTGGGGATTCAGTCGATCAAGTGTTTGTGAAATTTCTACCCATGAAGACATCAAGTTATTTGTAGACTAGGACATCAAGATATGATGAAAACAACGTCATAGCAAGTAGAACCATGAACAATAGATGAAGGCACCATACCAGATGCAAGAAATGCAAGAGGAAGGTTGTTGATAACACAGAGGCAAAACAAAGTTGCAGGCTCAAGCAGATCCACTTGTGATGAAAGCAACTTTGGATACTTAGGCTATGAGGTGATGACGTGACATGAATATCGCGTGAAGGTAGAGAATGGAGCAAAGAAGTAGTTTCATGTGTTGAAGCAACAACTCAAGGAAGAACATGAGCTGCATAAACGAGAGAATGAGTTGCAGCAGGAATAGTTACAGTAGGGGGTGCAACATGCACTCACAGATGAAACTGTGCCTGTACAAGTTATAGACCCATCTTAGTAGATGGCATGAAGTAGACATGGTGAGTAGTGTTATTGATCACATGCAAGGGAATTAAGCAACATGCATGTCATTGTGCACACTCATGCGATCCCACCCATTAAGCACACTCACCAAGGAAAAGAGAAGAAGCAAGTCCGACTGAAGTTGAACATGCAGTTGACAGTTGATGTGCATGACCACCAACACACATTGGAAGATCACTAGAGACACTATGCATTAGTTTGTTTCTAGTTCAGCCGCACCCAAGAAGACCATGCACATGCTAGCAAATGAGTTGGATGGAGGAGCCATACCAATGCACTTGAATACAACAGAGGCAAGAGTTCACTTCAGCAAGATGTCATCATGGAGTGCATGCACACCATCATGGACGACCAAGCTTGGCATCAACTCACCACCTTCACCATCACAAGCATGTCAAAGATTTGGTCTCACCACAATGGACTGAGTGTCAGTGATGTCTTGCATGGCTTGCTCAATCCATTTTGTCTCACATGGCCACATGTGCATTGTAATGTAATTTCTTGTCAAGTGGAAGTTCAAGTGTTGATAGTTGGATGTAATAGTCATAGAGTAGATGAAGAGTCATGAGGGTAGATGAACTTTCACAAAGGGGAATGTCAAGGGTCACCCCACCCTTTTCTATAAATAGAACCTCATAACTCATTGTAAAGGATTTTGGTCAACCAAGCTTCTGATAAGAATATCTTAGAGAAAGCTTGGAAAATGTTGTAACGAGCCTGGGATTCGCCACTACGCAGAGCTAGTATATCTCTTTGGAGGAGAGGTGGTTGCGGCTATAGCATTTCGCTATTGAAACTAGTGGTTGGACATGGAGGTATTGTATGACTGGAACTTACACTTATTAATATAACAAGAGCCACGTTTCATGCATATGTTGTATTGTATTTTAGCTATCTGTTTACTCTAAATGATATATGTATATGTTTGCTTACGCATACATGTATAGCTATTTCTGTGTATGTATGTATGAATATTTATGAAACATGTTGTTGGTTTAACCATCATTTTGGATTGCTGGGTAACTTTCCTTCCATGTTGTGATGCATATTTTCTCGTGTGTTCCCTTCTTAACTCTGTGCTATCACAGGTTTCCAAGGGGCACACTGATATCAACCCCCGTGTGTTAGAACCTCTCATGCACCTTCCTTAGCTTGTTGCAGTTGTCACACCCTTGCTACCAATAGAGACATCTTACTTGCCTCTATGTGAAATTGTATTCAAGGCATTATTGTATGACCCACTTCTAGGACTCCTACACCAAATGATCTGAGGTTTAGTTGGGACTTCTTACTGGGGAGATCCCCTTACATGTTGGCGGGTCCAACATCGTCAACATTTTGGCACTAGAAGGAGAGCTAGATGACAAGCTGAGTCCTCACATCTGTTTTGAATCTCTACATATCTATCATGACTAACTACAAAGTTTCTCTTCCGAGAAACGACTTTAGAATCTCAGAAGAGATCTCGGATAACTTGTCACATAAAACATACGATGGTGGAGGCCACATAGGCTTGGTTAGGCATGCGGTTGGCATTGTAGTCTCATGTGAAAGACATGGAATATTTGAAGAATACATGACCTGTGCATTGTTCATCTACACGCTTTGAGGGCACCCAATGCATTGGTGTGCCACGTTGCCTGAAAAGTATATTCATTCTCTTTCTCATCTAGGCACAGAGATGGACTATGCTTTCAATCAATTTAACCATAAAGCACTCGATCAAGAAATTCTGAAATTACGAAAAGCACTCGGTGAATCCGTTGATCAGTTTTACACAGGCTTTTGTAATCTTGCATACCGATTTCCCGAAGATGAAATTGATTGGGAATTTCTTTATGGAAGATTTGAGTATCTTCTTCACATATCCGAACCCCGCTTAGCACACTTCGGTGATGGAGCTGTGCAATCATAGGCAGGCACAATTGTTGTCACAAGTGACTGTCCACCTTCACCTCCTCAAATAACTCCACCATTGTGGAGTGATTTGGGAGATCAAGCACACATATCTATTGAACTATCACATCCTCCCACCCCACTTTCTCTTGATATCTATGCAGATTTGGCTTGCAAGAATGTTGGTTCTTACGTGGATTCGTTCCCTGAAGCTCCATCCCCATGTTCTATTGATCCTTTGGATTGTATTTTCCTATGTTTTCCCATTCCCGACTCCTCACCTATTGTGAACGAGGATCAAGTGGTTGACCTAGTTGGTGTTATGTAGCCAACCTTTGCCATCATTCATGATAAGTGTGTGCGAGAATCTAAAGAAGAACCCATGGTGAAGGATGACTCCCTTCCAGTCGTGCCTCATCCGCTTTATCCTGACATCCCTTTTGATTCTACCACTACTAATTTCCCCTCTGAAAACCCATTTCCGAATGTTTCTACTTCTGATCACTCACAGGACACATCAGATGTCAGTCTGTCATCATAGTGTGGAGAGGACACATATTCCTCTGAAAATTCGTCCAATCTGTCATCTGTCATTTCTGAAAACATAGAGGGTGAACATCTTTGCTTCTCATCTACCCCTCTGCCCAATCCATCAAATCATGAGGATGCCAACAAACATCCCGAATTTTCTAATCTTGGTTGTCATGTTCTCTCTACTTCTTCAACTAATCATGATTTTGATTCAACCGTTGTTAATGTGTCTAAGACACTGGTCTATGATGGTCTATCTGTCAACAAAGTCAAAACCCCACAGACTGTCAAGGAACTTTAGCCCGAGCTTATGGTTATGTCAGGCCCTCACTGTCCTGAGGTTGGTTTCACTTCTGGTTAGGAAATTGTTGGAACACTCAAGGCTCCTCATAACTCTCTGCTTTGCATTGAAGATCAACCAAACACCTAGATTTCTCTTCCTCCACTCAAACTATATGATCCCATCGCTCATGCATTGGAGGAATCTTACACAGTAAGCACACATGCACAATGTAAGTGGTGTAACTTTCTCACATTTTCTTGCATGTCACAGTCAAGAGAATACTTACACTTGACATCTACATGCAGTGTAGCACAACGCCATGATAGCTCCACAGAGTGCATGTCATGCGCTTTCACTCATCTTTGTTTTGTGGTCGCTTGTAAGCTCAGAGTGTGTCTGTCTTCATCGTTATATCTTTCATGCTTGCTAGTTTGTGCAACTGCGATGTTTGCAAACCATGCCTTCACCAACATGGTTCAACAAATGTGCCGGTGGTTTCATTGGAAGTATCACTTCACGTGAGACGACCCACGCACTGTTAGCTTAGGAGTAGGAGTAGTGTTTGCTTTTGAGTTGTTTTATTGCATGCATGTTTGCTTCTTTATTTGTGTGTATGTTTGCTTGTTTGTTTGTTTTCTTATTCACTTTGCTTTTGCATTTTCTTCTGCTTCTTTATTTGCATTTGGTTTGTTTTCTTATTATTGTCCGTAGGTTAGTTTCGCATGGACTGTGTGCGACTCTTGAAACAAGATGAGTAAAGTATAAGAGGACTTGTATAACTATCAACATTTGGTTATCTGTTGTTCACTCTCTTATGTAAGAACTTTTTTTCTTCAGTACATGATACATCAATAGAAAATGTGTACAATTTGAAGTAAACCTTGGTGAAAACACAACGCTTGCACACTAACTAGTATCACCTACTCTAGTTGATCGTTTTTGGGTTAACCCTAGTCAACTCAGTCAAGTAAAGTAAGGTGAAGGGGGAAAACCTTAAAAGCCACATCAGAGGTACATATAAACTACTTCTCTGAAGGAAAAACCTATTATGTTCTCAATAAGTTGGGATCCCTATTATACCTCTGAAATGAATAAGTGTTATGCATAGTTATGAAGATGAAAAATGAAAAAATGAAAAAGTGAAAAAAAATTGAAAAAAATTGAAAAATGAATAAGGTGAAAGAAGAGAAAGGATTCCTGGGTAGAGAGGTGATGCAAGTAACTCTGCCGGGGTACTGACCAGGCTCGCTGGCAGTAGAGCCATGCTTGTGTTCTTGCGTGACTCCACCGGGGTACTGTCCAGGCCTGCTAGCAGCGGAGAAACACCAGAGATGAAACTAAGACTCTGATGACTATACTAATTTTGCATCATATACTCCTCAACCCCAGTCGAAACAACTGTGTTGGCTTGGCTTGGAATGTGTTTCAACCGACCAAGGGCTTGGCAGATACTACATCTTACAATCAAGCAGTGTGGAAACCAAGACGAACTAAGAACTGAACAATACTTTCAGAGGTGTTAGACTTGCTTTTCACGAACAAGGTCCATTCAGAGAGCTGGAGTTCTACTAGTGTGTCTCCAAGTGTTGTAGCAACTACAACCACCCTACAAAATTTTTCCTTAGCTTCGTTTTGGAGCCTCCCTACCAACCTTTCACAATAACATGTCTTGTCTTATCAATTACACAAGCTTCAATGATTTCCTTACTAAATGATAGCCTCTCCATCAAAGCTTGTTGCATCCCCCTCATAGGTTATTTCACCGGACTTGGTCTAGCTGTAGGCTGAGAATCTCCCTCAAGAAATTGCACAATTCTTGAGGGCAACCAACCTTCCCTCCAGAAATTGCGCAATTCTATCTGGTAGCCTGCTGGATTCCATAATTGTGCAATTCTGCCTATCATTATTCACTGAGAAAATTGCATAATTCCTCCCAGTAGGCTGCTCAGCCCAGAGATTGCACAACTTTGAGCAGCAGTCAGCTGCTCTAACCAGAAATTGTGTAATCCCTCTGGGTAGATAGCCCAGCTCCCTCCCATAAATGCACGTTTTTTCCTCATAGCTGAGCAGACTGTTGCATGTGCAGTTGAGTTGACCAGTTCTTTCCGGGATCGAGAAAAACTGATTTTCATGCATGGGCTACTCCTCCCAAGGAAGCATGCAAAGGAATCCCTTGATTCAGGGATCTATTTTTAGCAGTTGGAGGCTACATGCAAGAATAATCTCAGAAATCTCCCGCCAAGTGTCACTTTTCCTAGATTTGTGGCATGCACGTCACAACCTCGATCTTGTCAAAACTCATTAATTGCACATTGTGGAGCTCATTCCTCACATCGACCTTGCATCTCTGGCATCCCACATTGCATATAGGAGTCATCGGCACATTCATCTTAGTTGTCTTGGGGTAAGCCCGTTTTTCATGACTTGCTCTGTGTTTTTGGCACTTTTGTGTTTCGCTTCATATGAATGTTGTTGCTTAATTTTAATGAGCGCTTGCTGTCATTTGCATGCATACTAGCTTGTACTAGCACTGTTTCAAGTTTTGTTTGCCTCTCACTGTTATTGCATCCTTGACATTGTTTTGTATGGAGGGTCACCGTTGTAGAAACTCGCTTCACACACATGCATGCTTTCCCATTTTCTGAATCATGCACTTGTTGTTTGCATGAATGATCATTCACCCTCGATGGCACTCATCTCACAATGCATTCAAACTTCTCATGTTTTCGTTCACCCATCGGCCATACTGGGTTGCCTTGGCTCGAACCATGCCTTGCCCAACTAGCACTAAACATTTCCAGAAGTGAAGGCTCTTCCTTCCCTCTAGAAATTGTGCAAGTCTAGCCACGCACTGACCTCTAGGCTTTCATTGTAAAATTCTTGGAGGCAGTGTCCTGTTGGCCCCAAAAACTGCATAATGCAATTTGCTAGTTGCATGTCACTGCTGACTAAAATTGCACATTGCGCAGTTTCAGTCCTCAGTAGGCTAGGCTGGACTGTGCATTGCTCAGTTCTAGTAGTCAGTTAGCCTCCTAACATCCCAGACTGTGCCTTGTGTAGTTTTGGCATTCAATCTCCCGACCTCTCGACGAAAATTGTGCGACCTTCATGATCAGTCACACATGTATGTTGCAAGTCAGTTCTCAAGTTCGTTTTGGCTTTCGACTGATAGATTGCTTGCCATGAGTGTTTCCATGTCTCCAGGTATCACAGGTGTTCATCTTCCTCTCAGTAGTACATGTACAATGGTTTACAAGAGAGCCGAGTTAAAGACACCGTTCAAAGCACACTTGGGGGTGTAGTCAATCAAGTGTCTATGAACTTGCCTACCCACAAAGACATCAAGTTGTTCGTAGACAAGGACATCAAGATATGACAAAAACAACATCATAGCAAGCAAAACCATGAACAACAGTTGAAGGAAGCATACCAGACGCAAAAAATGCAAGAGGATGGTTCTTGACAACACAGAGGCAGAACAAAGTTGCAAGCTCAAGAAGATCTACTTGTGATGAAAGCAACTTTGGAGACTTAGGCTAAGAGGTGACGACGCGACATGAAGATCGCACGAAGGGAGAGAATAGAACAGAGAAGGATTTGCATGTGTTGAAGCAACAACTCAAGGAAGAACAGGAGCTGCATAGACGAGAGAATGAGTTGCAGCAGGTGGTGCAACATGCAATCATGGATGAAACTGTGCCCGTACAAGTTATATATCCATCCCAGCAACTGGCATGAAGAAGACATGGTGAGAAGTTTTTTTGATTGAATGCAAGGGAATTCAATTACATGCATCTCATTGTGCGCACTCATGCGATCCCACCCATTAAGCACACTCACCAAGGCAAATAAAAGAAGCAAGTCTGACTGGAGTTGAACATGCAGTTGACAGGTGATGCACATGACCACCAATACACACTAGAAGATCAACATGAACACTATGCATCAATGTGTTGCTGGTTCAGATCCACCCAAGAAGACCATGTCCATGCTAGTAGACGAGTTGGATGGAGCAGCCATACCAATGCACCCGGATGCAACAGAGGCAAGAGTTTGCTTCAGCAAGATGCCACCATGGAGTGCATGCAAACTATCATGGATGACCAAGCTTGGCATTAGATCACCACACTCACCATCACAATCATGTCAAAGAGTTGGTCTCACCACAACGAACCAAGTGCCATTGATGTCTTGCATGGCTTGCTCAAGCCATTTTGTCTCACATGGGCACATGTGCATTCTAATGTAATGTCTTGTCAAGTGGAAGTTCAAGTGTCGATAGTTGGATGTAACTGTCATAGAGTAGATGAAGAGTCATGAGGGTAGACAAACTATCACAAAGGGGAATGTCAAGGGTCACCCCACCCTTTGCTATAAATAGAACCTCATAACTCATTGGAAAGGCTTTTGGTCAGCCAAGCTTCCGATTAGACTATCTTAGAGAAAGCTTGGACAGTATTGTAAGCAGCCTTGGCTTCTCCACTGTGCAGAGCTAGTATATCTCGTTGGAGGAGCAGGCCATTGGCTATAGTGCTCCGCTATTGGAACTAGTGGTTGGAAATGGATGTATTGTATGACTAGAACTTACACTTCTTAATATAACAAGAGACAACATGTTTCATGCATATGTTGTATTATATTTTAGCTATATGTTTACTCTAAATTATATATGTATTTGTTTGCTTATGCATGCATGTATAGCTATTTCTGTGTATGTATGTATGCATATTTCTTAAATGTGTTGTTGGTTTAACCATCACTTTGGATTTCTAGCTAACTTTCCTTCCATGTTGTGATGCATCTTTTCTCGTGTTTTCCCTTCTTAACTCTGTGCTATCACAGGTTTCCAAGGGCACACTCATCTCAACCCTCGTGTGTTAGAGCCTCTCATGTACCTTCCTTGGCTTGTTGTAGCTATCACACCCATGCTACCAACAGAGATATCTTACTTGCCTTTGTGTGGAATCACAGTCAAGGAATTATTGTACGACCCACTGATGGGACTCCTACACCAAATGGTCAGAGGTCTAGTTGGGACTTCTTATCGGGGACATCCCCTTACATGTTGGCGAGTCCAACACTGTCAATAGAACTCGTGAGCTTTACATCCTAATTATTATTTTCTTGGTTACAAGAAGCAACTATTGTTGTGACATATTATTTTGCCAGTTTTGTTAAATATGAATGAAGTGATATCTTTTTGATGGCTAACCAAGGTAATTTTGGGAGGAGTTCTTTGGCTCTTTTTCGTTTAGGCGTTTCCCATGCATTCAAGGCCAAAGGATGGAAAACTGTGTTGTTAATTCACAAATATGCTTTGAGGATTTGTTGTTATAGGCCATTACTATTACACCGCAAGTTGATGTTACACATCAGGTTGCTATTACAAACCATTGCTGTTACACCTCAAGTTGTTGTTACACCTCAATTTTTTGTTACAAATCATTGTTGTTACACCTCAAGTTGTTGTTACACTGTGATATGCTGTTACATCGCAACCATTAAAGACTGTGGGTAATAATCCATGAGACAACTGCCGTGAAGCATGAATTATCTATGGCCGGTTAAGGAATCTAGGCCATTATGATTTTAGAAAATGATGTAACTTGAATAGGCCTTGTGTTTAGAAACAAGTTGTAATAATTTCTATTTTCTTTTAATATTGATTAGCATGAGAATCCTGAGATTCTCATGACTGATATGTTCCCTATTTTGGGCATGTAAACTTTTAAAAGAATTCAGTTCCATGGAAGGAAACAAAAAGGAAACACGAGATGGTATCATCATTTTGATTATGTAATTCACAACTATTTTAATACAAGAACATCATTGGTGATGCTTTTACAAATTTTGGGTTGAATCCTTGACTAGTTCGCATTTCATCCCTATGCCCTGCTATGGAGGAAGGGCCATCCTATTTAGCAGGGATTGCAGTAGTGGTTGTAGTAGTAGATTAATTATTTCTTTCGTGGTTGTAGTAGTAGATTAATTATTTCTTTCTTGTAAGTGTGAAGTTATTGTTGTCGTGGTATAATTCACAGAGAAAATTTACTTTTATTTTACAGATTTATGATATGTTATTACATAGGATTGATTTAAGTTATAATATTTGATCAGCTAGTTCAATCATTGATATGGTGTGTGGCGCACCCTTTTCTTCGTAGAACATGAAGTGTGATTTCATTCCTATAAAATGCTTTTGATTTTTGCATGAGTGTTTAATTTCTGCAATTGGTTCAATGAAATTTCTTTTTGTTCTTTATTTCTATCCTCATTTGTTATGTATTGGAACAGATAATGCAGACACCTTTGAAATAAACAGACCTACCCTAGTTGACAATTAAATGGTTGCGTTTCAGTGAATTAAACAATGATTAAACTAACACAACATTTTGGCACTGTTGTTGAGGAAGGTAGTTGACAATACAATCAGCTAAGTGTGTTTCATTAATATAGTGTTTCTAGTGCACAAGTTATTGGGCAGTAAGACGCGAGGTAATAAACTACGCATTGCTCTAACATACCTGGGTAGGCTCACCACTATGATCATTAGGACACTTAGGGTGTGTGAAATCTTTGGATTGTCTTTAGACCTGTTTTTAGCTTTACAGGCGCTGGGCGGTAAGACGAGAGGTAAGAACCTGCACATCGCTCTAATATATCTAAGTGGGATCACCACTGTAGAAGCTGAGACACTTAGGGTTTGAAATAAATACACGTAGGGTCCATGTGTAAGGTGTAGGAGCAGCAGAGATACCAAAACACAACCACTCTAATTAATCACAGGAAAGACGGGTCATAAAAGGAACAAGAAGAGCACAAATTTGGGGAGAAAAACATTTATTCAGGAACTAATATCAAAAGTAGAGAAAGAAAGTCAAACTCATAGAGGGATACAAGGATAATAGGGTCACAAAAAACTATTACCCCCATAGCAAGGCCAAGAGCATCTAGTTCCTCTGCCTCCGAACCTCATCATCCTCAAACTAGTGTACCCACTCCCAAAATTGTAGGCTCAATTCAAGAACAACGATGGGTAACTAGTTGTCATGACTTTAGGTTTGAGGGCCAAGGGGAACCAGTGGGGAACACCAAAGGCTTAAATCAGAAAAGCATTCATTTACTTATCAATATATAGATTCGGGTAGTGCGATGAAACAACCAACCCCAAAGTAGCTTGAGCTATCATCTCACAAATCTTCACCCATGGGATAGTCACCAAGTCGGTCTAAAGAAGGAGACTCATCACAACAAGAGTTAGGAGGATCAACAATGGGGGGAAACAATAACAATAACAACAACAAAAAAAGATGCCACCATTACTACTTTTGAGTTCCCAATAAGTGATATAAGGGGTGAAGCTCCCATGAAAAACATTCCTTTGTCAGCTCTTCCATCTTTTCAAGTAATGAATGCTCAAATGCTGAAATTGTTCCCCACTACTCTAAAAGGAGCACTACTGAGATGGTTTATGGGACTAGGCTCTGCTACTATTCAGACGTGGGGACGACATGAAATAAACATTCCTATCTAAGTATTAGGACTATTGTCAGAACAAGGACTTGAGGGAAGAAATATTCAGGTTGACATGGAAGGAGGAAGAAATATCGGAGGATTATGTGGAATGATTCCATTATAACTTGCAGAGATCTAAACACAACGATTTAGATCCAGAAATCTTGAAGACCATATTCATAAGAGGAATGACCGATGACTGTCTTGATACATTGAATCTACTAGGAAAGGGAGACATATCTCAGGAATCATTTGATGAGAAAATAAAGATCTACCTAAGATGCTCGAGAGGGTCATTGAGAGGGAGAAGCATGGTACAAGATGCCTTTGTCAGAATACAGAAATCTGCAAATGAAGGTGTGATTAGGGCTGAGATCAGAATTTTTTTCGAGAACCTTAAAACTAATCTCCTTAGTACCTTGTCTTCTCAAATAATGATGACACAAGTAAAGAAAGCATAGGATGAAGTTGATACAAATTTAGTTGTGTTTTGCCTGAAATGTAGGGAGAAGCATTCCCTAAAGGAATATAGAGTAAACATCATCAACTTGTACAACATTTGTGATGTAGAGCATTCTACAGGCCATTGCTCGGAGCTTCCCAGATTAAAGTGATGCTCAAAGAATCAAGCGAGGAAGTTCAGTCTTCCTATTTCATTGGATCCAGGAAACCATGGAAACTAGAACCCCCAACTATGTCTCAATACTTATCTTCTCTTAATCCATGGAATAATACATTTAATGCTCAACAATTCTCGTGGCAATATTCTACTCCTTCTCCATCATAGTTTCCTTCACCTTGGAACCAACGGTCTCCCTCTCCACCTTTCCAATACCCTCCATCTTAGCCATATCCTTGGACTCAAAAATGGAGAGGAAATTCCCTAGGTCCATCCCCTCCTTCAATACCAATGCAACAATAGTTACACCTATCACCTCTTCAATACCAACGCAACAATAGTTACAGCTATCACCTCTTCAACCCCAATTACCTGTGCAACCTAACCCTAACCCAAAAAGTAAGGCAACCTAGAACATTGAGGCCCCAACTACGTTTCAGACTTATTATATCACTCCTATTGGATGTAACGAAATTCATCTTCGGTTAGGGAAAGTGATTAATCCAAAGAACTCTCCTATTATCACTAAAGAAGAATGTGAGTCACATAGAGAAGATACCACAGATCTTGAAGCTGTTGTCACACCTGTAACATCTAACTTAGGAAGGAATGTTGCGCCTGTAACAACCAATTCGAGTAAATCTGATACACATGAAACAACTTACTCGAATATGATAACTGAGGATCCTCTGTATCCCCAAAGATTAGCCGAAGTTGGGATGACTTCACAACCAGAATTTGATTTCCTTAGCGAATTGAAAAATTTACAGATACGGATTCCTCTATTACGGGATATTAAATATGTACCTATCTATGCAAAAACAGTAAGAGACCTGTGCGTTAAAAAACCTAGGAGGAAGCCTAAGGACCCTGATACTATTCATGTGATGGGAAAGTTGTCTGAATTGATGACTGATCAACCTATATTAACCAAATATAACGATCTAGGAAATCCCACAGTCACTATTTACATCGATGACAAGCCCATTACCAATACATTGATTGATTTAGGGACAACCATAATGTAATGACTAAGGAGCTCTTCACCACCTTGGGGTTACACAAACTAAGACGCACACCTATGGTGTTGGAATTAGTAGACAGGTCCCATGTCAAAACTAGGTGGGTGTTAGAAGACATATTGATCACAATGGATTCTTGGAGATATCCAGCTGACTTCCTCATTTTACAAACTAAACCAAACCTAGGGGAACATCCTTTGATTCTAGGAAGGCCTTAGCTAGCCACTGCAGACACATTCATAGGATGCAAGCCTAGGTCTATGATAATTTCATATGACCAGGCCACAAAGAACCTTAGTCTCTACCCCCCAAAAAAACCAAGTATGGATTCAGGAAACCCCTTGTGGGATGAATTCAAACCCGATTCAGATTACTCCCAGCCACTTCTCACCCTCAGGAAATCCAAGTAGTATAAGGATGAGATAGAAGATGATATCATAAATGGTTTAATTAGTAATTCACTTTCTATTACTTCTATTGAGGACTCTGGGGAGGAAGATGTTGTAGAAGACTTGAGCTTTGAATAGATGAAGACCACTCCAAAAATCAGAAACGGTCTAGTTGAAATATAGCCATGTAAATATATAACTATCAATCCAAACCTGACTGCTGAAAAAAACATATTGTTATTACAGTTGTTACAGAAGTACAAAAAGGTGTTTAAATGAGATTATACAGATATGAAAGGGATCCATCCCAGTCTATGAACTCACCATATCTATTTAAATTATGGCTATAATCTAATTAGACAACCACAACAATGCATGAACCCTGCACTAAAGGAGGTAGTGTTGGGAACAGGTTCCCCCAAGAGCCACTTTTGGGGCTAAAAGCCCATGTTTTGGGGTAGAAGGCCCAAATTTTGTAATAAATATGTAAAATCTCCTCATTTTGTGGTCGCGGAGCGGGAAGAGGTCAAAGGGTTTCCCGCCCTTGTTTTGTGAAGTATCATGTCAACTATTGTATAAAAAGGGAGTCTTAAAAGAGTTTAAGAGAAGAAGAGTAATGGTAAGAAGGATTTTGGATAAGAAGTTCTAAGTGTTCTCGAGTCTTAGCATAGGTAGAGGCCTTGTAGTTGAGTGCACAAAGGCCTAGGGTGGAAGTCCGCAGCTAAGTGTGCGGACCCCTGCAGCTATATGCGTAGGGCGGATAAAGTCTGTATTGAACTTGAGATATCAATAAAGGGGATTATTCTGCAATCACTGTGTATTTTGTCTCTATTTAATGCATCTGATTATATTATGTTACGATCTAGGTTTACATTATAATGTTCATTTGATGCGTGAATGCATTTGATTATATCTGTTAATTGAACATAAGCAAGAGTAAAGGATTATGCGAAGGTAACTATAAATGCATGGTATATTAGGTAACACTAAGATAACTTGCGAACTTATACAGTAACGCAGTCACAGAGGTGCGTAAGTGCCTAGACCTTGGGTTAGGGCTGCATGAAGATCAGTCGAGTACCTTCACAAAGGTACTGAAGGACAGAAGAGAAGGAACAACGATGAGCCCTAAAGGCTTATCAATCTGCATGATGGTAGGATCAGGAAGTATATACCAACATCACAACCATCTCAGGGTGTGGAAACTTGGTTCGTGCATCCCCCCATATTTCTTCGGGTGAGACTTTAGTCTGCGCTCTATGGGCTGATGCCGAAAGGGCCAGTAGTGTATGGATTTGCTTGGCTGACTAACATTGAACCTGGGTTAGGGCCCATTAAGCCAACAAATGGTTTTGTTTTCGGGACTGAGATCTGCATGATAGATGTGTGATGTCGTATCAATGAAATATGACTAAGAAAGAAATTGAAACCTAGTTGGATAGAAAGATCCATGAATTCACGGCACAAGAAAACAAGAACCTGTGATTGACGAAAGAACAGTGGTTGGATAGATACCTGTACACAGAAATCTTCTTTTGTTTCTTCATGGTTGAGTTATACAAGTGGATCATGAAGTTGGCAGATGGTCAAGGAAGGTGGAGGCTTGAAAAGCTGATTATTTGGACACCAGAGCTAGTAAGGAGGTTAGAAGCTTCTGAACATAAGATCGCACGCATTTTTGACCATTGGCTCAACCGCATCCTACGAGGATTTGTGACCAAGTTCGCGGTCGATACCTTTGTTAGTTACAACAAAGAAAAGTGCCACTTCTTCAAAGGACCGCAGGTAAGTATTTAAAATCACTGAATACTTGGATTAAGATGGTCTTGTGTGAATATGGGGTTATGCAGTTACCTTGATGTTTGGAGCTACGCGAAGTGTAAAACCTTTCAGGGACAAAGGAAGAAAAGGTCCTAAGTATATTCCACTGATCGAACTCCCTTTAAGTGATGACGATGGGACACTGCAGATTTCTCCCCTTAGCGCTAGTCAGTTGATAAGTCGAGGGTTCCCGTGAATACCTACACTGCCTCCACCCTCATCACATCCATCCACACCACATCCATCCTCGCCTCCACCACTCACCCCATCACCCACACCACCGTCACCTCCACTGTTCAATATGGAAAACTCCGTAAAACTACCTATATTCAAGGGAATAAGGAATGAGGACCCGAACCAATTTTGGTTTGCAATAAAGGTTGTATGGGAAGCTCAGGGAATTGTGGATGATCACATGAAGAAGGTTACAATGGTTAGTTCTTTGTAGGATCACGCACTAACCTAGTACATCAAGTACTCTAATGACAACCAAACAATTACGCTAGTAGAGATCCAGATCACGTTGAATAAAGAATTCAGTAGGCCTAAGTCTGAAGCACAGTCAATTGTGGGATTCAAGGAAATCATGATGAAACTAGGTGAGACCTGTGAGTGCCTAAATCTACCTCAGGCTGAAAAAGGCAGGTGTAGGGTAACATCAAACCATGCTTAACCTGGTAGCTAGCCATACCAGGTCGGGAGAGGGCTCTCTCCTTGTCAATATCAATGAAAATATATCAAGGAAGGCTTGAGATGACTGATATGAATACTAATTTTAGGCTTTGTATGTTTTCTTAGAGGAATTTGATTGATTTTAATGGTTGGTTGTTGGATCTGATGAAGAAGGTAGCTTTGGGTCCGAGAAATGAACACAGATTTGCAGAGATTTCTGTGGGGCGAAGTAGGGAAGTGTATTAGAAATTTGAAATGAGTTTAATGGTGAGTCTAAAGAATGGTGAGGAGCTGGAGAGGGCATGCAAGTGTCATGAGTCCTCTTCAAATAGTAGAAAACATGTAGAACTAAATAAACCCTAAGGTAGAGCACTGAAACACCAATGAATTCCACCTTTAATCTTGATTCATTTAGTTATGCTAAAAGAGAGAAATGATGGCACACATAAACATATGATTAACTGAATTACAAAGAATAAAAAAATGCTAATTCACATTACCACAAGAATCCCACAAAATGCTGCAAAACCCTAGTTTATTTACTTGCCAAACTGTAGAAGTGATGTACAATAGTGCTTAATGCATCCACAAGAGTCCAACCTTTACAAATGACTGAAACAACACATGATATAGACCTCCAAACCACCTATTCTATCCATCAGGGGTTGAATCCATGAGAATAGGGGTGGTTTCAACCATATCTAAACTAGGAACACAAAAATAGGCAGTGGAACAGCTTGCCTCTAAAACCTAGGAAACTGATTCATTCAACTCTACACCACCTACAACTGATGTATCTACCTTATCAAGTCAATTTTTATCATTTTTGCATCATAGTACATCAATTTACATCATGTCACATCATGAATTTGACCATAAGAGAGAAAAAGTCAAACTAGAAGAAAACTAGGCGAAAAACAGAGTTTTTGAGCAAAATTGGCACTTTTTCATCCTGTGCATAGCACCATTTTTTCTATACGTAGTGCTTTTTCCAAGCTGCTTTTTAAGGCCTTACCCTTCACCAAATTTGCTCCAAGGTGGTTTTTTGGAAATTTATATCTGTATAAGTTCTAGAACAAGTGGAATTTTTGAATTTGGTGTCCATTTACCCCTCCAAAATTGCAATCTCCCAAGACTGCTTCCTGTGTGGCCAAAAAGTGGCAGAGAGGACATTGTTTGGGTGTTTTTGGCCCTTTTGGAGGTCCAGAACTTGTCAAAATTTCCTAGTAATTTCTGAGCATACATAAATTTTCATAAGGGATCCAAAAATTCCAATTTTTCTTCAAATGGAGGTACCTATCAAAAGCGAGCGCCGATGGCGCTACACACCTATTGGAAAAGCCTATGCGTAGTGCCATTTTCAGATCAAGTTTTGGAGGTCTTCCCGGTGTCCAAATTGGGTGCACGATAGCTTTTTGGAAATATTATTGAGTATAATTTCCAACACAACTTTAATTTTTCAATTTTCAGTTCATTTTCCCTGTCAAAAGTCAAATCTCCCAAGACTGGTCAAAATGTGCAAAATGAGGTTGTCTAAAGGCAGAGTGTTGTTGCAGTCAACTTTTGAAGGTCTTCCTCAACTCCAAATTGAGATCATGATAGTTATTTGGAAATATATTTGTGTCTATTTATCATTTCATTCATAAAACAAATCATTTGGCCAACCAAGCTAGGAGAAATATTTATTTTTCCAAGGTCACTTCAGAGGTGCATCAATTCTCCTGAGGCAACTGTATTTTTGACATTTCTCTAAAACCATGACACCTGTGTAAAAATTGAAGGACTTTTTTCTTCCTTGGCCTATTTTGGGAAAAAATATCTAATTTTCTCCAAATTCATCTTCTATTTCTCAGAAACATCATTTGAATAAAACCTACCCGATGTGTGGAACAGGGGGTTTGTCGAAATGAAGGGAAATGAAGGGGATAAAGGGTTTCTAAATTATTGAGGAAATTTTGGGAAGTAGGGAGGGATATTAGGAAATAGGGGAAAGTGGAATTTCAAATATTGAGTGAGGGGAAGGAGTCCAGAAGGGCTAAACACAGGCCAAGCCTAGAAAATTGTGAAATTGTAGCAAGAAACTAAGGTTTGTGGGAAAATGAGGAAATTGAGGGATATCAGTGATGGGAAGTGTTTAAAAAGGTACATTAAGGATAGGGGAAGGTGTATGAGCATCAGGATGTAAGATTTGTTGATGATTTAACCATCCAAGAGAAATTACCTTCAAAACCCTAGGAGAGGAAAATGAGCCTTACCCAAGTACAACTGAAGCACGAACAAGGTGTAAAATGACCCATTGGAACCCGAAATGATGATGAAAACCATTTGAATGATGGTACACTCAACTGAATGGTGACATGAACTGATCTTTGGACAATTTTGAAAGGAGTGCAAACAACCCATAGAACTAACACCTAGTGACCAAATTTTACTTGAAAACTCACTAAAATGACAAAATTTGACTTTGATACTCTGAGACAATTTTGTAAGAGCATATTTGATCACTAGAGGAAGGCTGCAAAGATTGACACTAACATTGGCTCCAATGGGGATGGTAGCTGCTTGGAGGTGCCAAGAACCATAGATCTTTAGGAGAGCAGACCAGTGCCTTATCGATTGGGCATGGAGTCAAAAACTCAATCTGAAATGCATGACTGAAAACTAACAACTTGATGACACAAACTGACTTGAAACTGACTCAATACTAAATCACAACTGACAAACTGGAAAATATGCTCAAAATAGAGCTTATTCAATAAAATCTAATCTAAATGTTCCTTTCATCACCTAATCAAGTGAAATGAAACAACCAATGCAACCAAGTAAGCATTCTCGCTGTTGTTTGTATTCTCCACAAGTGCTTGCTTATGAACAACAAGAGAGAACTACTGAAATGCAACTGCCATGAAAATTTGTAAACAAATCCATTGAATGATATGGATTCTTTATCTCACTCCAAAAACACTGCATAAGGATCTTGAAATTCATGCACACTGGGACTTAGCTCATCCAATGGATTACTTTTCTTCTCCTCGTACCATGAATGTAAACTTTCATTTGAGCGTTGTGACAAGAATCCTACTGAAAATGACAAAGAAACCGGCTATCGGATCAAGTTTGTATCAGTACATGTTTCAAGCTCACAGGAAGCTAATGGAGAAGGACTTTGACTACAGACATCATCTAACACATCAGCTATTGGATCGTGAAAAACTTGAAAAGACTGTTGCAACCCATTTTCTATTAGTTCCAATGAGATTACATGATTTCCTACGGGCTACTCATTTGAAGATATACTATGCAATTTTCCCTTCAAAAACTAAAATGATTCAAAACAAAATGGTATGAAATCATCTTACATCATTTCATCATATGTTCCAAATTCCAAGTCTTCATCTGCAACTTGACAATCAGTGGCATTCAGGGGCTGCAACTCTGGATATGAAAAGTCTTGAACGAGGTTTTCATTGCCCTCAAGATGGTCTAGATCAAGACTTGTCGACAGTTTCTTTCTGATTGCATGAAAGTTGTCTCTAACGAAATGAAACGAAGCAAAACAAAAATGCAAAGATCCTTCAATTACTTCAAAGTTTTGTACACTTTTCCGCCTCACTTCCATGACTGATATATAACGGTTGATCACTGTATTTGTGCTGTTGAAAATGAACTTCCTCCTTCCACAAACCAACTGTTAATTTGTCTGCAAGATTAGCTTCTGTTTGGAGAACATAATCATCATCATCATCATACTAATCAAGCTGAGGCAAATCATCAGTATAAAAGATATCATCAAGCATGCATGTCATATCAACAGATCTCTCTTCTCCGAGATAATCCATAAAACAATCATTATCAGATCTATGACAACTGGGATAAGAAACAAAATATTTTGGATTAGCAACTCGTTCTGTTTCAATCAGCGAGCCATGGTCTTGAACATCATACTCATTCCTTGTGGTGATCTTTTGCATCATTTCTTCCACTGCACTTACCAAAATGTTGAGCTTTACCTTTAAAGATGTTGATTCCTTTGGATCTATGTTCTTCATCTCTTCTTCCTTCAACTTTGCTCTTCTGATAAAAAAATTAACCTCTACATCTATTGCATTGTTCTGCATCTCTTCAAGTGCTGCAAGGTTCCTTTCTCTCAGCTGAAACTCCATTTCCAGATCAAAGGCTTCCATGTAGTGCAAGAGAGCGGATCCAGGAGGAGGTCTTATATTAATCGGCATCGAAAAGTAGACTTGATTAAATCTGGTAGAAAACTATTGTACTGTCTCCCCTAGTAGTCTTTTCAGCTGGTTATACTCTTCTATAATCAAGAAAGGGTTCTGTCTGATCACCCACCTGTCAAGGAAAACTTTCATGCACTGTTGGAAATCTGAGATGCTCGCATCAGGCAGGGTTTTGAACCAACTTTTGACATTGCCTTGCAAAGAAAGAGAAAAAAGCCTAATACTAACATATTCTTCATCAACTTCAAAAAGGTCGAGAAAAGACTCAAAATTCAATACATGTCTCTCAGCAGTGATGTTGTCACATTCACAATAAAATATTGGTAGATATAGGTCATGATTTTTAGGGAAAGAATGGGATATGGGAGGTAAAATCATAGGATTGTATCGATCTGGAATTTTACAAGGTATAGGAGTATGTACAAAAGGTGTAGAATCAGTCTTGGTCTCCTGAGGCTCATCAGTTTGAAGATGTTCATCACAAGATTTGGAAAAAAGGTCTTTATCAAGATCAAAGGCATGCAAATCTTTGGTATTTACAATCTTCAAAGGGAAAGAATCAACTACAGGCTCTGGATCTTTTCTCAAATACAATATACTTTGCAAAGCCTTCTTGACATTATCGGGAAAAGAGAAGAAATAATTTATAACAAAGAACAAAATGTATTGAATGAAATTCCAACTTGAATACCTGATCTTTCCATATTGTCCTTTCATGTTTCTACTGGTCAGGTTCATCCTCCAGTGGAGTCCTTGGATCTGATGTCGAAATTGAATTGGAGTCGCCAGGTGAATGATTTCAGCCTTATTGTGTTTGATCGTTGTTCAACATCAACAATCAGATCTGAACTTGATACATTTCGCCAAGGAACATAAAACTACATCCCCCAACATGGTCGCCACTATGTTAGTGCCTAAGTCTACCTTAGGCTGAGAAATGCAGGTCTAGGGTAACATCAAACCACGCTTAACCTGGTAGCTAGCCCTACCAGGTCGGGAGAGGGCTCTCTCCTTGTCAATATCAATGAAAATATATCAAGGAAGGCTTGAGATGACTGATATGAATACTAATTTTAGGCTTTGTATGTTTTCTTAGAGGAATTTGATAGATTGTAATGGTTGGTTGCTGGATCAAATGAAGAAGGCAGCTTTGGGTCTGGGAAATGAACACAGATTTGCAGAGATTTCTGTGGGGCGAGGTAGGAAAGTGTCTTAGCGCTTTGAAATGAGTGTAATGGTGAGTCTAAAGACTAGTGAGGAACTGGAGAGGGCATGCAAGTGTCATGAGTCCTCTTCAAATAGTAGAAAACATGTAGAACTAAATAAACCCCAACGTAGATCACTAAAACACCAAAGAATTCCACCTTTAATCTTGATTCATTTAGTTATGCTGAAAGAGAGAAATGATGGCACACATAAACATAAGATTAACTGAATTATAGAGAAGAAAACAATGCTAATTAACATTACCACAAGAATCCCACAAAATGTTGCAAAACCCTGGTTTATTTCCTTGCCAAACTGCAGAAGTGATGTACAATAGTGCTCAATGCATCCGCAAGAGTCCAACCTTTACAAATGACTGAAAAAACACATGATATAGACCTCCAAACCACCTATGCTATCCATCAGGGGTTGAATCCATGAGAAGAGGGGTGGTTTCAACCATATCTAAACTAGGAACACAAAAATAGGTAGTAGAACTGCTTGCCTCTAAAACCTAGGAAACTGTTTCATTCAACTCTAAACCACCTACAACTGATGTATCTACCTTATCAAGTCAATTTTTATAATTTTTACATCATAGTACATCAATTTAAATCATGTCACATCATGAATTTTACCATAAGAGAGAAAAAGTCAAACTAGAAGAAAACTAGGCAAAAAACAAAGTTTTTGAGCAAAATTGGCACTTTTTCATCCTGTGTGTAGCGCCATCTTTTTTGTGTGTACCTCTTTTTCCAAGCTACTTTTGAAGGCCTTCCCCTTCACCCCATTTTCTCCAAGATGGCTTGTTGGAAAGGTATGTCTGTCTGCTTTCTAGGGCAAGTATAATTTTTGAATTTCGCATCCATTTTCCCCTCCAAAATTGCAATCTCCCAAGACTGCTTCCTGTGTGGCCAAAAAGTGGCAGAGACAACATTTTTTTGGTGTTTTTGGCCCTTTTGGAGGTCCAAAACTTGTCAAAATTTCCTAGTAATTTCCGAGCATGCATAAATTTTCATAAGGAATCCAAAAATTTCAAGTTTTCTTCAAATGGAGGTCCCTATCAAAAGTGAGATCCGGTGGCGCTATGCACTTGTTGGAAAACCTGTGTGTAGTGCCACTGATTCTGTATGTAGTTCCGTTTTCAGATCAAGTTTTGGAAGCCTTCCCGGTGTCCAAATTGGGTGTAAAATAGCTCATTGGAAATCATATTGAGTCCAATTTCCAACAAAACTTTAATTTTTCAATTTGGAGTTCAATTTCCCTGTTAAAAGTCAAATCTCCCAATACTGGTCAAAATGTGCAAAATGAGGCTGTCTAAAGGTAGAGTGTTGTTGTAGTCAACGTTTTAAGGTCTTCCTTGACTCCAAATTGAGCGCATGATAGATCATTGGAAATATATTTGTGTCTAGTTATCATTTCACTCATCAAGCAAGTCATTTGGCCAACCAAGCTAGGATAAACCTTTATTTTCCCAAGGTCACGTCAAAGGTGCATCAATTCTCTTGAGGCAACTGTATTTTTGAAATTTCTCGAAAACCACGAAACCTGTGTAAAAAGTGAAGGAGTTTTTTCTTCCTTGGAATATTTTTGAAAGAAACTCTCCAAATTTCTCCAAATTCATCTTCTATTTCTTAGAAACATCATTTGAGTAAAACCTACCCCGATGTGTGGAACAGGGGATTTGTCGAAATGAAGGGAAATAAAGGGGATAAGGGGCTTCTAAATTTTTGAGGAAATTTTGGCAAGTAGGGAGGGATTTTAGGAAATAGGGGAAATTGGAATTTCAAATATTGAGTGAGGGGAAGGGGTCCAAAAGGGCTAAACATAGGCCAAGCCTAGAAAATTGTCAAATTGTAGCAAGAAACTAGGGTTTGTGGGAAAATGAGGAATTTGAGGGATATCAGTGATGGGAAGTGTTTAATAAGGTACATTAAGGATAGTGGAAGGTGTATGAGCATCAAGATGCAAGCTTTGGTGATGATTTGACCATCCAAGAGAAATTACCTTCAAACCCCTAAGAGAGGGAAATGAGCCTTACCCAAGTACAACTGAAGCATGAACAAGGTGTAAAATGACCCATTGGAACCCGAAATGATGATCAAAACCTTTTGAATGATGATACACTTAGCTGAATGGTGACATGGACCTACCTTTAGACAATTTTGAAAGGAGTGCAAACAAACCCTAGACCTAATACCCAGTGACCAAATTTTACTTGAAAACTCACTGAAATGACAAAATTTGACTTTGACACTCTGAGACCAATTTGTAAGAGCATATTTAATCACTAGATGAAGGTTTCAAAGACTAAAACTAACAAGACCCTTGGGAGTTAGATAAGAGATTGAAGTGTAAAATCCATGAAGCCAATATGAATTTGACGAATGGGTAGCACCACGAGTGGTTTGTGGCTTCGCTCCTGCCTCACTTAAGGGTTGTGTTGTCACAACAGAAGATTACGACTCAGGTAGAAGCCTTGGAGACTGCAATGAGACTGCACAAAACGTTGATGCAAGATTCGAATCTGGGGGTTCAACAGATTCATGCACAGTTGCAAAACCTTTGTCTTGAAATGCAAAGTCTAAAGCAAGACAAAACTACTCAGCCAGAGGTGTGCGAAGAGGTTTGGTGCATAAAATGCAAGGGCCAGGGGCAAGACAAGAATCACTTTCCAGTGTTTACGAACTATGATGTAGCAAGAGGATTAATGCCTCTATGACCAAAGGCCACAGCAGGGCCAAGTGTAGAGCCTGCACTATGGTGTGCTATATGTCAAGTAGCAAGGAAACACACGACTAATAATTTCCATTTGCTACAGAAATTTGTACAAACACCGCAACAACTATTCTGCAACTTCTGTCAATCATTAGACCATGACAAGCGCAATTGTCAAAGTTACAAATTGATGATGGATAGGACACCCGCATAGAGAATGCAGACATAAAGACGACCTCCAAACCAAGGCGTTTGGGGAACGCGAGGTGAATATCAGGGGCTCAGCCGAGGCCGAGGTGGAGGAGGGCCTAGGAGAGGTCGAGGACAACTGATTTGTTACAATTGCAGAGGCCTAGGACACTAAGCAAGGGACTATCTGAATTCGACGCGATTGTCATGCCGCTACTGTACTCAGTTTGACCATGCGATTGAGGATTACCCAATATTGTTGGCTAAGATTCGTGAAAATGGGGCACAGCCTCCACAGTCGACGCAGAACCTCCAGATGACGAGGGTTGAGCCTTGCAAGGAAGACCCTAAGGTGAACATTATGCTGCAGAGCGAAACCACAACTAGGGAGGATAAAGGGAAGCAACATGCAGAAGGTGTATGGGTCTGCAAAGCACCAGAGAAGGAGGCTAGGTTTGATTTGCAGCACTCAAAAGAAACATTTATGGAAGAAAAGAAAAGCTTTTTTGAGGCCTCTATCTCTGGAAGTAAGGAGAAACCAATTGAAGAAATGGAGCTGGCCATGCTTACCACGTTCTTAGGGACCTGCATGAAGCTGCTCTGTGACAGTAAGGCTGTGAAGGGCCTGTAGGAATTGATCAATCAGTGCACTGGTAAGGATAACGCTACTAGTGAACTACGCGTGGTCAGGAATCTTGGCAAGCACAAGGCAAGGATTGGGCAGGAGATGAGACTCTCCACAGATAGGGGAATATGAAATGGACCAAGTTATCCTAGATCTAGGGTTTGACGTGAATGTTTTGCCAAAAAAAATATGGGAGAGAACCAGGAGGCCTGTGCTCCAGTGGTCTCCGATACAGTTAAGGATGGCGAATCAATAGTAAATTATCCCAATGGGGAGGCTGCAAGGGGTCACAGTTGACATTGATGGTGCAAGCGTGCTAGAAAATTTTGAGGTAATAGAGATTGTGGATGATAGCAATCCCTACCCTGCGCTCCATGGAATTGATTGGGCCACTGACATGAATGGGGTAATCAACCTGAAGAAGCAGAAGATGATATTTGAAAACAAGTCACTCCGCCTAGTGATGTCACTAGATCCTGTTGAGGGACTGCGTTATACAGAACCAGTCTGAGATTACGAAAGTGATGACTATCTGGACCAGATTTACAAGATAACAGCGCAAGACCAGGATTGGGTGAATCCGACAGTGGATTGATGCATTGCATGTGATTGCAGAAGCTCTTGCACATCAGATTCAGATGAAGAATTGGAGCATTTGTAGAACCGGCTACATGAAGTCTCAACGTTGCATTGTAATATGATGACCAAATCGTTGCGTTGTGTGTCATCCGAAGTCACAAATCTGCCTCATTACGATGGGCTAACTGATGTATATTTTTTTTTGGATGCATTTGAAAGAGAAGTACCAGAGAAACATCGCTTCTAGGCCTTGGACTGGGTACTATACGCTACGCCTCCAAGATGATGGGGTGCGCACAAGAATAGTTTTAGTGATTGGTGCGACTATAGGAGGATGATGAGGATACGTTTTGGGTACAGTGCAGATGACAGATAAGTATGACAAATGAGATGACACGTGCGATCACTTGGATAAATGGAATAAGGCTTATAGCGAGAAGCCCTAGCTTGAATGGGTTCATCTGTTTTTTCATACCCTGAGTGTCATACCAATGAATTGGTGCTTGGAAACCAAGCTCCACCATGGCATGGAGGAATGGGACATCCTGTGCTAGGGATTTTTAATGACATTCAGCTTTGAGGATGGGTTTGATTGTATTGACACGGTGCTACAGGAGGTTAAAGCAACGATCTTTAGGATACCATAAGATCCTTTGGACCTAATCCAACCTAATTGGACTACCCAGTTGAGTCATGCACTAGAATACTAACATGACTATTGAAAAAGAAGTTCAAATTAGTAAAGAAGTCGTGCGGCTATGCAATTACAAGTATTACCAACCCTACGGTCAAAGTGGCCACACAAATATTGGCAGGGAAGGTCATGTGGAAGTGTCACTCTGATGAAGTACTGGTGCCCGTCGTAGCTCTAGTGACCCAATGCATGAAGGGGGTTCAGTTTAATTGGGCTTGCTACCTCTGCAGTGAGTTCCTCGTGAACTACTGTGAGGCACAGGATCTCAACAAGACCTTCCACTATGCATGGCTCTTGCTGACCATCATGCTGGTAGCCTAGGAGTTGCCCGAAGACAACCAATTTCCCTTGCTCACACCAGATTTGCCTGAGGTCACGAAGTACGCTTCGCTATGGGCGATTAAGATCCTCGGAGGCTCAAGGATAGCAAGAGCTTTTGGATCTTGATGGAGATGAACGTGCACATGGCCATTAACCGTAAATCGCAGTTTTCGCCTAGTGTCTTTGATAAATTGCAGTCATACACGAAGTTTAAGGCTGATTTCCACCATGTATTCATAAGGACGCGAAAGGACCCCAAGAAAAGGTGGCATGACTTTCCCAATTTAGCTAAATATGATGCGATTCAAGCAGTTATTGACAGCTGGCCGACAAAATGGCACACTACCTCAGACTTAATGACAAGATCTAGCAAGACAGCCACACAATGGAAGAAGGATGAAGCCAAGCTCAAGATGGAGCAGCTGGCTGAGGAAAGGAGGAAGGAGGCTGAGGATAACACTAGGGCAGACCACGCTGCCACACAAGAGACAGGTAGACAGATAGGAGGAGAGGAGCGCTACTTCGACAAAGAGAAGTCGCCCTCCCCAGAAGAAGAGGAGGAAGAGGACGATCCGATAGAATAGGGAGGAGTGGACCCATAGACACTACCATTCTATATCAAGCATCCAAGGGGACAAGAAAAGGTAGGGCCACGGAAGAAGTTCAAGGCCAACAAGACGTCCATGGACCTGATCACCCTAATAGAGGGGGATTTGAACAAAATTGGGGATACAGTGTAGGATGCCACTACAGAACTAATGCAATAGTTTTAGCAACATCAACAGTAGGAATTGGGGTCCATTCAGGCGAATTTGCAAGAGTTGCAGATTCAGGCAACACAGACCGATGCGACATCCACCAATTTGGCCCTTGGTACTTCAGAAGCCACCAGGATGCTGCGTATGAAGGACTCCCGAGCCATAGTGCTGCCATATGGAGCACTGACGATAGAGACCGAAGTTGATAGGCCTGCTATTAGTGCAATCAAGGGAGTAGGGCTGAACTTGGCAACGCTTCCTAGTGAGGCACTCCACCTACTATAGGATGGGGTGATCGCGGAGCTGAGGGCTTGCAAAAAATGCGCTTTGTAGGTGATTAGCGAGCAGAAGATCAACAATACTTAGATGGGCGTGCAACAAGACTCCACCCTCACATCCATGATGGAACTCACTGACATGAATCATCACATGATTAAGGTCGTGGAGGAATCATGTCAAATGATCCCGGAGATGGCCATTCCTGCGGATGAGTCAGTAGATGTGCATGTTCGCAAAATCGCTACGAGGGTGCACGATGCCCGCACAAAATTGGCAAACATTTAGTTGGAGCTGAACCTCCAAATTGTAGAATTACAGTTGAGGGCCCAGCCTTCGACCCCACTAGAAGTCAAGGAGCATCGTGAAACTTCTATAACAAAGGCAATAACAGCAGTATAAAGTGCAGTGGTGGACTGGACAACGCTTTTTGAACATTCGTTTGAAGTACTAACCAGCCTATAAGAAGACCTTACTATGCAGAGGCTAGAAACAGAGGCGCAAGAGTTGCAGTAGTGCTATGATTATAAGGGACAGCTTGTACTATTTCCCTCACACAGAGACTTGCAAAGCTGTAGGAGGCCAAGGCATTGAAGGAGCAGGTAGATGTAGCTCAACACAAAGAGGCAATGCTGAACGCACGCTTAAAGCCATGATTAGATGACCCCTACTTGATCACGGCCTCCATTGAAGGCAAGTTGGCTCATCTGCAAGAGACTCAGTAGAAGCTTCAAGCTGACAGTGCACGGCTAGCAGTAAAGCAGTTGGTCGAGGAAATCAAGCAGGCGATTGCACAGTGCACCGCCGAGGTAGCAATCGTATAGGTCGAGCTGGGGGTCTTTGTGCCAAGACCTCTACACCCACAAAGTGACTTGAGGATGAGTCACCATGTTTGTGTTCAAGGCTTGTTGGAAATGGGTTCCCCCAAGAGCTAGTTTTGGGGCTAAAAGCCCATGTTTTGGGGCAAAAGGCCCAAATTTTGTAATAAGGATGTAAAGTCTCCACATTTTGTGGTAGCGGAGTGTGAAACGGTCAAAGGGTTATTCTCCCTTGTCTTGTGAAGTATCATGTCGGATATAAATATCTACCCATGGTCTGCGGACCATGGGATTATATAAAAAGGGAGTCTTAGAAGAGTGTAAGAGAAGAAAAGTAATGGTAAGAAGGATTTTGGGTAAGAAGTTCTAAGTGTTCTCGAGTCTTAGCATAGGTAGAGGCTCTGTAGCTGAGTGTGCAGAGGCCTAGGGTGGAAGTCCGTAGCTGAGTGCGCAGACCCCTACAGCTGTGTGCGCAGGGTAGATAGAGTCTATACTAAACTTGAGATATCAATAAAGGAGACTATTCTGCAATCACTGTGTATTTTGTCTCTATTTAATGCATCTGATTATATTATGTTATGATCTAGATTTACATTATAATGCTTATTTGATGCACAAATGTATTTGATTATATTTGTTAATTGAATGCAAGAAAGAGTAAAGGATTACGTGAAGGTAACTGTAAATGCATGGTAGATTAGGCAACACTAAGATAACTTGGGAACTTATATAGTAACGCAGTCACAGAGGCATGTAAGTGCATGGACCTCAGGTTAGGGCTGCACGAAGATCAGTCAAGTACCTTCGTGGAGGTACTAAAGGATGAAAGAGAAGGAACAACGATAAGGCCTAAAGTCTTATTGATCTACACGAAGGCAGGATCAGGAAGTATAGACCGACATCATGACCATCTTAGGGTGTGGAAACTTGGTTCCTACATACCCCAATACTTCTTCGGGTGAGACTTTGGTCTGTGCTCCGCACGATGATGCTAAAAGGGTCAGTGGTGTAGGGATTTGGTTGGCTAACTAATGTTGAACCTAGGTCAGGGCCCATCAAGCCAACAGGTAGTGAAAGAAGAACTGCAAAAACTCCTAAATGCCAACTTCATTTATCCAATTTCTGATAGTCAATGGGTATCCCCATTTGTCATAGTCCCTAAAAAGAATGACAAGTGGATATTTTGTGTAGATTATAGAGAACTCAACAAATCCACTCAAAAGGACCATTTGCCTCTACCATTTATAAACTAGGTCCTTGATACCCTATCTGGGAATTTTTTATTTTTTTTTCATTTTTAGATGGGTTTAATGGTTACAACCAGATACAGATTGCCCCAGAAGACCAGGATAAAATGACCTTTACCTGCCCTTTGGGAACCTTTGCATATAGGGTTCTTCCTTTTGGACTCTGTAATGCACCAACAACTTTCCAAAGGGAAATACTGTGAATTTTCTCAAATCTATTGAATCACTATCTTGAAATATTCATGGATGACTTTATACCTTATGATAATGCCTTTGAAACAACATTAGTTAATTTAGAAAAAGTATTAGAACAATGTGTGCAAAATAATGTTACTTTGAGTACTACAAAGTGTCACATGATGATGAATGAAGGGATTGTGCTGAGGCATTTTATTTTTGTTGACGGGATTAAGGTAGACCCTGTTAAGATAGAGGTAATCTTAAAAATTCCAATTCCTAGGACACAGAAAGAAGTACATATTTTATAGGGTCATGTAGGGTACTATAGGAGGTTTATGGAAATTTTTTCAAAGATTGCATCTCCTTTATTCTCCTTACTTATGAAATATGTGGAATTTGTATGGACATGGAAGTGTAAGTAGGCCTTTATGGCATTAAAACACTGTGTATCAACAACTCCTATCTTGCAAGGACCGAACTAGAGTCTGTCGTTTCACATAGCGACAAATGCATCCAATACTGCTATGGAAGATGTTTTGTGCCAGCTGGAGGACAAAAAGACGTATTCTATATATTACATAAGAAGAACTTTACTCCAGCTGAACTAAATTGCATGGTGACAGAAAAAGAGTTCCTTGTGGTAGTGCATGCCATCAACAAATTTCGACACTACATCATAGGATATCAAGTGTTTGTACACATTAACCACTATGCCATTCACTTTTTAATGAATAAACAAGTCACTAATGGTAGGATTACATGGTGGTTATTATTGTTACAAAAATTTGATATAACAATCCTAGATCAACCTGGGAAAGATAATGCAGTGGCTGATTTTCTTTCTAGGCTAACTGTTGGTGATGAATGCATGCCTATCGAAGATTCTTTTCCTAATGAATACCTTTTTGTTATTTCAATTCACTCACTGTGGTATGCAGATATAGATAATTATCTTGCTGTAGGAATATTTCCACAATACCTATCCTCTAGAGAAAAGAGAATAATTGTCCAAGAAAGTGCTATATATTCGTGGATTGAGGGAAATCTCTATCACACTGGGCTAGACCATCATATCAGGTGCTTTGTGAGGGAGGATTAAATCTTTGATATCCTTAGAGATCGTCACAGGGAACCTTTCATAGAACACTTTATAGATAAGAAGTCAGGATATAAGGTGCTCTCAATAGGATACTATTGGTCCACAATATTTCAAGATGCTAATAAATTCGTGAAGGGATGTGACAACTGCCAGAGAATGGGTCAACTACTCCAATGAGATGAGGTGTCGTTATGACTTCAAATAGTTTTAGAGCCATTTGATAAATGGGCCCTGGATTTTGTAGGACCAATTAAACCTTCGTCCCATCAAAAGTGCTACATCCTAGCCTACACAGACTATGTAATAAAATGGGTCAAGGCGAAAGCATTAACTAGAGCAACAGAACACGTTGTTTTAAACTTTTTATTTGAAGACATTTTTGTTCGCTTTGGGGTACCCAGATCAATAGTGATAGATGGAGGGCCCCAATTCGCATCTCACTTGATTCAGAAGCTAGTAGAAAAATACAAAAATTTTCATAGGATTACTTCACCTTATCATCTACAAGTGAATGGCCAAGCGGAGAGAACCATTAAGGTTATTGAGGGAATTCTTACAAAGATTGTGGCCAGCCATCAGAGGAATTGGGATGATAAACTTTGAGAGGCACTGTGGGCATACAAGACTACATGGAGGAATACTACATGATTCCCACCATACAAATTAGTGTATGGTAAAAATCCTTTATTTCCCATAGAGTTCGACATCAAGATATTAAGAATAACGCTACAGGTGAACTTGGATCTGGCTACAACACATAAGCAATGGTTGAATCAACTCATTCAGATAGATAAGAAAAGGCTAGATTCTATTCAAGAAAGACATCATTCAACAACAAAGGGTTAAGTGGCATGATAGATTCATTAAAAAGAAGAAATTTCGAAAAGGAGATTGGGCTATATTATATGCTTCGATATTCAAGGATTCCAAGGGGAAGCTTTGCACTAAGTGGCTAGCTCCTTATGAAGTTGAACAGTCTTTGACAATGGGACTTTGAATTTAGTTACCATTGATAGTGCTAGGACACCATTACTCACTAATGGGCACTATCTTCGGCTATATCACAAACCTGCTTCAAAGGATTCATTCATTAATGTTGTTGTAGATTCTAACCTTCAGATTACAAGGGCAGGGGAAAATTCTCATGTGCTGCAAAATCCTTAATTCTTTAACAAGTGTAACATCTGAAAACCGACTTTTGTTGGCAGCAGTTACACCCAGTAAAAATAAAAATAAAAATGTAAATAATAATATGACTGTGAAAACCTCTTATAGGGATGCAAGCAGACAAATTGTGACTGTTGAAAACCACCATGTGGCAGCTATTACACATTATGCTACAAGTAAATTCTAAGTATGAACACAAACAATTCCTGTAGCCCGAGAGAGCGGGTCTACCTAGAAACAAACAATCTATGGAAGATCTCCTTAAGCTAGAATCAAATAAGATGACCTACATGTTAGTACATTATTCCGCTTGGTGATGATCTTGCTTCCTTGCTCCAACTATCTTTCGTTTCCTTCCTTCAAACACCTGAAACAAGTAAACAACATCAAGCAACAATGTGATAACATACAAATTGCATTCAACCTACTTAATAAGTCAAGAAACATTAAGCCATAAATATGTAAGACGACAATTCATGTAGGAAATCAATCGATATTTGCATATATATTAATTCAAGAAGAGATTACAATTGATGTCTTGACGTTGCTATTCTCCTCCGACATATCTAGGTTCCCACACACTTCTGCTAGCATCTCATGGAAAGCCCCAACAATTGTAGTCTCAAGGCTCTTCCCTTTAGTATTCACACCAAACCAAACTCAAAAGTCTCCCTTAAACACAGACTAGAGAGCTACAAACTATGGGTAACTTGTTGATTACTCCAAAATCAAAACTCCAACTAGAACTTAATTAACACTAGCTTGTGCTTGGGAAGAAGAGAGGTTTATATAGCTTGGATGGAGGGGAGATGGTTCCTCTTCTCATGGGAGAAGGCCTTATCTCCTAGATTAGTTCCATCCTAATAGGGGAAAGGAGCCCAAACTGACCTCCTCGGCTCCATCCGACCTAACCATTTACTAGACTTTCGTTACGAAGCTTCTAGAGCTAGAAGCTTTGGCTCCATATTTAAAGAACTTTCAAAAGAGGATCAGTGCAACTGAGAAAGGGCTTAGTCGATCCAATTGGTGCTAGGGATAGTTTTAATCCCTACATATTGGTGCAAGGAAGAGATGGGTCATTAGCGCCAATCTTGTAGATTGGGATAAACAGAAGATTTTTAGGAAATGATGCAAAATGGAATTGTTCTACTCATGAAGAGGAACACAATGGGAGTTTGATAGGAAAGCATGTTGGGTACACTATAGAGGTCCTCCAAGATCGTAGATGGGGAGTACAAGGACAGTGACAAAATGTTGTGTAAAAGATGCCCCCTAAAGCGTGAAGGCCGAGCTAGAGTGAGTGGTGAAATGCTTTACAAGTGAAAGCGAGGAACCAGAGTCCGTCATCGGAAAACCTGCAAGAAAGCATAGATACATATACATCACTGAAAAATCTGAATAATAATACATGAATCTTGGTATGGACACAACCATCCAGAGAATGATCATGTAAATAGATCCAAGACATGGGCACAACCATCCAGCAGAAAGGATCATAATGAAACCAAGGTATGGTCGCAACCATCCAATAATGAGAAGGATCACATAGAACAACTCATGGTATGGTCGCAACCATACATCTAAAAGAGACATGTATATTGACATGATCATGTCACATCGCCTTGAAACCTGGACTTGTGTAATCTAAGCCCAGGGTCTTGCGCTCCAAATGACCCGATCAAAGTACAAATCCTAACATGTGAATGAACGTGTTGAAGTCGAACATGCTAAGAAGTTGCTTGATTACCGGTCAATGATGTGAACCATTAATAAGCGCAAGAGAAACCACCAATAATGACAATGGCTCTCAAGGTACTAATATCACAATTCATGGAATGTGAATAAAGGAACTGATTTCAAACACCCGTGAAATCACCCGATCGAAAGCCAATGATGTGAACTTGTCATCGAGTGCGAAGAACTTACCATTAGGGCATGCAAGCTCTAAGGTACTAGAAGGGAGTATTTTGGCCAGCTTCCTGGATAATGAGCTAAAGTTGACGGGAAGCAACTGTGTCGAAGGAGGGCCATGATGTATACCACATCATCGATATGAGACAAACGGATGCAAATTATTTCAGATGATACCAAGAATCAAGAGTAAGTGTAACTACAGAGGGACTAACTCTTGAACATATTGGTGGCACAATTTCAGAGTTTGGCAGCTTTTGGATCCATAGGATCAATGGTCATGATGACGTGGAAGAGATAAAATGGAATGCAAAAATGAACGATCCAACTCAGGAAGGCTAATGATGAAAAGGAGGATATCCCAACCCAACATGAAGCAGAAAGTGTCATGTTCAAGAGTGAGCTTCCAATACGACTGACCGAATTTCCAAATTTTCCCCCACCATTTCTGGCAGGTACCCCAATTATTTTTTATCGCAAGCTTGAAAGGGATAGCATATGCTTGCACTATAAGTTCATCCTTCAGATGAATCTGACCTAGTAAGTTTAATGAGCCCTAGGAAGGAGAAGCTCACATTCATCATGGTGACAAATCCAATGTCATTTAATGTTTTAATGAGTCCGACAAAGAGGTAACTCAATATCTTTTTCATGTTTAGAGAGTTTGAAAAAGACACAGAAAAGAAAACTCCACATGATCTCTTTTCATACATTTGTGTCTCTTGAGCCCAAAAATTTAAAAAACGATACTTGAGAGAATCGCTTGACCATTTCAGTCAAGGAGTACATTTTTCGTAAATAGTGCATCCCAGCCCGAAAAAGGGGTAAACATATACTGGGTGCATGAGGTTTTGCAGCCTTTAACGAGTTCAAAACAACAAGAGATCAACAATCTTTTCGTGTTTAAAGAGTCAAAAAAGAGCTTGAAAGCAAACCCCCCATTTTATTCTCTTTTACGAGTCAAAAAGGGAAAAATACTCGTCGATCTTTTCATTTGAGATTTATGAGTTGAGAAAAGAGTTGAACATGACTCCAATACCATCATCGACAATCCATCAACTGTCGCTGCACAAGAAAGGTAATGACATGATCCAGTTTTGAGGCAAAATAGGTCAAAAGTACTGAAAAACCCTAATATTTCATGAAAAAATGAATAAAATGGGGCAAAAATAATACTTTTTTACCATTTACCATTTTACCTTTGTGTGAAGAGATTTTTGCCCACTTGTGCCCTAATTTTTCTGGAGCAGATTGCAGGAGATCCGGGAGGTCATTTGCCGAGCCGTTAGTTTCAAGTAAGGGTCGAGACCTTAAGCTCCATTTTCATATTGATTTTTCCTATTTTTATCCATTTTTTGGGTTTCATGGGGAGATTTTGGCAAAACATTTTTGAGATCGGGGGTGGCTAAAACTACCAACCATGTTGTCGGTGCCATGAGCAAGAAATTTGTATGTTCCTTGTGCAATTTAGCCATTTGAACCCAAATTTTTCTAGCCAAGGATGATCATTGACTTGATTACATGGTTTTTGCAAGAAGAAATCATGAAAAATGGTAGATTAGAAAGAACATGAGCATGAGGATATTGATACTCAAGCAATAGCTGATCCAAATTGCTTGGAGGCTTTGAGGAACTATGGAATCCTCAAATTCTTTCTTACACCAGGTATACGGGCCCAACCTGAGTTGCTACAATACCTGATTAGTCTCTAGCACATAAATCGGGAAATTTTTATCATCGGTGACCAAAGTTGGAGTTGGAGACTTTAGATATTTATTTCATTACAGGACTGTCCCGTGGGAGGGGAACCAATCAACCTATATGGGTCAAGGCTGATTGGGGCAAGCATGACTATGCTACTTGCCAAACATTGCCCAGAAGCTCCTCAATCCAAAAGTGGCAAGATCAAGATCATGATCGTTCGAGATCTTGTGTTGAGAGTGCTACTGTTGACCATCAGCAGAGTGGCTGGGTCCCAAGCACTGCATGAGACTAACAAGTCGAAGTTTCAATACACTATCGACTGCATAATGCCCACCATCTTTAACTGGGCGGAAGCAATGAAAATCAACATGAAGTGCCAACTATCAGAAGCTAAGGTGGGACACCTGAAGCAGTTTTGCTTCGGGTCTGTGCTAGTCACATTCTTCTTGGAATGGGTGCTGCTATTCCAATACCAGTTGACTAAGGTAGATTCACCGATGCCTTGATACCCACAGATGGTCCATTGGAGCAAGTTGATGCCCAGGGTCATGGGGGCCAACAGATGTCCTACAAGCTCACCTTATTCTTGTGGCTATGACGATAGCTGATCGTAGTGGAGGATTGGCCTTACAGTGATACCGACTCCCGCGAAGACCCAGATATGTCGCTCCCAGAAGGGGAGGATTTTGATGATGGAGGTAAAAAAAAAAAAAAAAAATTAGTTTTTTTATGTTGTTTCCTATTTTTGAAATATATGTGTTCATGACACTTCGATTT
>APFE031232994.1:90191-142793 GCA_000404065.3 Pinus taeda | reverse complement strand
TGGTACAAATGTTTTTGTTTTTGGGTTTCACATGTTTCACAAATGTCTATCCAACACATAATTAGCTAAAGCATCTGTTATGTATTCATGTGCCTAGGAATATGATGATATGTAATGTAATCAAAATTTCTCTCTAGTAGACGACTACGTAGATACATTCTCAAGATTTGAGGGTTTCTAACGAAATATTGCCCGTTGAGTTAAAGAACAAGAAGCTGTGAATCAAGGTTGATGACCAATTCCCGGATGCCAAGAGAAATAGCTTCTGACAATAATTTGATAATCGTGCTATACTCAACGATGTTATTAGTTGTTCAACGTAGACAGATACCTTGAAGATCAATCAACTCACCATGGGGGTCATAGATGGCCCATGCCGCGGATGATAGATTACGGGTACTCCAGTAAGCGCCATCAACAAAACCGGCGTGAGGGGACACCGACATCTGCAAAGCAAGCAAAAACATAATAAAAAAACAAATTGCTTGCAAAATAACACACCAAACCACACTATACAAAAATGAATGACAAACTATTGTACAAAAGTAACCATGCAAGATGACCTAAGCATAGTACTTTTTGAGAGATTCCATGCTCAGACTCGAGTAATCAATCAACATAGGTGAACACCAAAGTTTTACCATTGACATGACGATTAAGCATCGACTTGGCCAAATAATAGATTAGAATTCATATAAGGTTGTGCCCCCATGCCCCCTAGGTGAGGGAGGGTTACGAGTCAGATGACAACCCCATTGCAATAATGGGCAACTGGTAAAAACTTAGGGAGGGAGAAAAAACCTAAATCCATGAAGAGATAAAGGTGCCTTCAATTGAAAGATCTTGACCATGTCAGGAGAAAGTGACATGTCAATAGGCAGTAGAGAAGAGAACTTCTCAAGACAGAGAGACATGACTGCTGGGCTAGAACCAAGCCACGGGGAATGAGAATATGAATTGAGAGATGAACTCGAAACAGGATGATCAGAGGATACAGAACTTGAGGCCAAATCAATTTCCACATAATTGATTTCGGTCGGATTTAATGGCATAACCTCACCCCATGTATCAACAATATCCAGTCAAGATATGACCCAAGGATCAGATTTGACTGAGATCATGTTGACAGAGGAAACATGAGGAGGTGGGAGCAGAAAAATTCCCATCAAAACAGGATCTTTAAAAATCCCTACCCCACACTCTCATAAGGAGCACTGGTGTGCTTGACATATGGAACATTGCCATCTGAGGACGAAGAGGGAAAGAAGGATAGTTGGTTGACTGTGACTATCTTCCCTGGATGGGGAAAATGAATCATGTCGAACAGGGAGGAGGATACAAAAACTATGGCATGGGTCCAACTCCGTCCGAGTAGAATATTATAATTGAGATTAGCGTCAAAGATCTTTAATTAAATATGTACTGTCTTTCCCTCCAAAGTAATGGAAAGGTTGGGTAAGACACCGAATGGTTGTGAATTGTGCTTGTCGAAAGCTTCCAAAATGTTAGGGGACTAGTTCAGAGTAGGAGAACCAATTGCCTTCCAACAAGCGACTGACATGACGCAGGTTGAGGCACCTTCATCGATGACTGTCTTATGAAGGGTTTTCTCATTGACGATTACCTGAATGAGAAAGGCAATCTGAAGAGGAAGACACGGAATGTGGTTTTCTAGATCAAAACATATAAAATTTGAATCAGTAGGATCAATACCCCCAATAGTTGACAGTAATTATTTCCGCTGTGAAAGGTAGCTTTATTGTACCTCGAGAGCAAACATAGCTGATGGCACCTGAGCCAAATCCTCAACAATATTATAAAGTTGAGTGGCTTGAGCATTGGGATTGTATGAGGACTTTCATACAACACCTCGAGAAGGTGGTCGAATGGTGGAATCAGGGTTAGGTCACTCTATATGAAGAGACCAGAACTTGATGGGGTAGAAGAAGAAGGGGTAGCTTCTTTTTCTTTCCCTGCTATCAGGGTAGGAGTTTGATAATATTTTGATCTAGTAGCCACATTAATGAGCGTACTCATCATGAACACTTGTGAACCTGAGGAAACAGATGACTGAGGTTGGTCTACCATTTGGGTATGTTGGGACAGAAACGACTCTTTTAGGAAAACTAGGGTCCCTTTGACCAAATGACTAACCTCAGATCATCTAGGAAAATCCTTAGTATAGTGATCCTCCTCACAAATTAGGCACGGATACTTAGGCGTCCATTGAGAAGCATCACTAGCAGACAACTTAGGAGGACCCCGTTTTTGGGCATCGACTTTACCCTTGCCTTTGCCTTTCTTCTTACCTTTCAAGGATTTGTCTGTTGTGGTAGACTAAACAACGTGGACCTCTGAGGTTTTACCAGGGCCAGGAGGATTACGAGAAGACTCATTGGAAGCAGTGTTGGAGACTGACTTTTGTTTGGAAGAAGATTTTGTAGGGTTTTGAGTCACTGAACTAGTCACTCCATCAACAGGAGGGGTAGAAAGAGACTTACATGTCATTAGATCAGATGATGGATTAGCTACATCGAGTAACACATCATATAACATGTCAGACTGTGAATAGACAAGGTCTAGATATTGGGCATGTGTGATGGCTTGTTCCTTAGTGACACATCCTCCCATAGCTATGTCCTCAGCAATTTTGTTGAAAAAGGATTTGGTGAACCATTCGGTCAACAACTGATTAGCAATCTCGAACTTAATTAGGCGATGCCTACACCTCCATTCATGGATATGATCAGAGATGTGGGTCGTAGTATCTTGCTTGAACGATGTTAGCAAATGGGTGCCAATTTCATAGCGAACCAACAATTTGAAATGTGTGAGAAATGCCATGGCGAGAGTGTTAAACTCATGATAGGTATTTCAATGGAGCTCAATATACCACTTGGGTGCAGCTATAAGAGTTCGTTGAAAAAGATGAAGATGAATGGAATCATCAACGTATGAATTCAAGGAGCACCAGAGGTGATATGTCATCACGTGGGCTTGAGGGTCCTCTTTTGCTTTTCCTTCAAACTTTGGACAATCACTCAGAATCTTGGAAGGCACCGAAGGCCAGTATGGTGAATGAAGAATTGGATCATTCGTAAGTCGAAACACATTTGGAAACTCTAGTGTAGCCAAGAACGATAATTGAGTATTAAAAGGCATTGGAGGTTGATAAGCAGGTCCAACTGGAGGAGCCCATCCTTGCTGGTAAGGATTTTGTCCCCATAGTAGAGGGTTTTGTCCATGTGGTATTCGATTTCCCCCCCACTATAGGTGACCTTGCCTGTAGGGAGGATTTTGACCTTGAAAATCTTGAAACAGTCCAGCCATAGGTTACTGATAAGCAACATACTGGTTAAAAGGCTATTGAGCCTATTGACCTTGGACATATGGATGTTGCGCCTACTGTCCTTGGACATACAGGTTTTGAACCTGTTGCCCCTCGACATCAGGATTTAAGACCTATTGCACTTGGACAAAAGGATTTTGGACCTGTTGCCCTTGGACATTAGTATTTTGGGCTTGTTGCTGCAGGATTTTACCCTAACCTTGTCCTTACAAGGGTTGACCCTGTTGATATGAGTATAAGGGTTGTTGCTGCCCAAGATGGCCTTGCTGCGGCAACGGTTGACCTTGTGGCTGCAAAGGTTGTCCCTATGACTACAGAGGTTGGCATTGTGAAGACATAGGCTAGGAGGTTTTTTGAACATACTGCATTTGCAGCTACATGGTTTTCTACAACTGTTGCAAGGGTTGACCCTGTCGCTATTATAGTTGTCCTTGCTGCGGCATCACCTGCCCCTGCTGCTACATGGATGGCCCTTGATGCAACAAAGGTTTCCCTTATTGTTGCAGAGGTTGTCCTTGCTACTGCAAGTGTACTTAAACAGTTCCCAGATTGATACCTTGAAAATTTTTGAACTATATCTGGCCATAGCCACCGGGAATGGTGGATGGACCAAGCTGAACATATTATCGAGGGTGAAGGATGTAAGGGGAATTGACAATTCATTAGGAAACATATGGAACATAAGGAGTTTGGTACTGAACTTGAGCCTCATAAGGTTGTTGATACTATAAATTGCTTGACCTAGACGGACCAACGGGATTTTGGACCTGTTGGTACTAGACATTGCTTGATCTAGCAAGACCAATAGGGTTTTGAATAGCACCAAAGGAAGGCTGGTTCATCCCAACGATGTGAGCTTGCAAGTCACTCATGTTGGTTGTGCCTAACACCATACAAAAATTTGGATTCTGCCCCCTGGAACAGCATGTCCACTTACTGGAGGGATTGGCGAATTGAGAGAGACATGACTCGAGACCGTCGGTTGAACCAGATGGGTTACTTGAACCGACGAGACAAGAGGATTCAAAACAGTGGGTCACACTAGGACTGAAGTAACTGCAGAAATCACCGTCTGTTGGGAGGTCGGGTTCTGAATGAACGAACCTGTGGTAGGCATAGGCCAAATGCCCAAACAGGGTTATGATAAAGCGATGAGGCACTAGGTGTACCTAAGACCAACCATGATAAAGTCACATAATTAGGTGGAAAATCTCAATAAACATTGATGGGAATGCTTCTTGTGTTGAGGAAACCTTCAGGTGGAAAAGGATATTCTTCCTCTTCGACGGTATGTGGAGTGGATACCTCCGAGTGACCTGGAGAGGAGACTGGAATTTCGCCTTCAGATTCCATAGGTGGAAACAAGTGACGAAAAATGATTGAAGATGTTCGAGGGGATAATTCCAAAGGAATACTCGGTTTATCATATGAACTGTATGGACAGTGTGGTGACATCACAACAAGATTGAACAAAGGATTCAAAGGATAAACAACCAGTTCAAGCTGACCTTCAATAGTCGACGAACTCTCAGGAGTCTGGACAGGATTTTCTGGAGAATCTGGGCAACACCATAAAGTGACCCAGTATCTAAGGGAGGTGGAGGACAAGATGACAAAGGTTGAATGCTCAGAACAATTTTGATTTCAACACCTTAGTCCTCAAGTGACTGCATTAATTCAAGAAATGCCTCCTCAGACAATATTTTAGACAGAGGAGAGGAAGAGGAAATAGGTTAACCAAATGGCTCAGCCATGATGACTTCGTTTCAAATAATAGGAAAAGAGAGATAACTTTCAAGGCTTTAAAATGTACTTTAAGTAATGCTCATGATTTGTTCTAGAAAAGACTAACAGGGATGTTATGAGATCATGGGCAACAATTTTTTAAGATCCATAAAGAAACTAGTGCCCTTTCATGTTTTAAGAGACGAGAAAGAAGCAAAGATGATTCTACCACTTTCGTTTTGAAACGAGCTCTAAAGGACAAGCGCTCAAATGATCTTTTAAGTTTAATGAGTCAAAAAGATAAAATGACTACTCAAGATGATCTAGATAAAAAGGATTACTAGGTAACCGTGAACTACAGAATACCTCTCGGAAAACCGAGAAGTATGGGCAGGCAATCTCCCCTGTGTTCGATGTATCACGTTTACAAGGCAACAGACTCGGCTTCCTATGGATAAAGGATTGTAACCTAATTGGGTCTCCCTTTATATACACGATGGTACGAGGAGCACAAGTTCGTACTGGCGCTATCTAGTGTTGAAGCTAACAACAACTACTAGGTTTAAAGACATTGAAACACATCTCTAGCATAGACCTTCTAGATGTGATCGTTAGGTTTCAAATGGCCTTAGGTTAATTGAGTTCATTTTGAAGTTTATCTTGAATTATGTCTAAGTTTTTTAGGCCTTAGTGATGTGACTCGAAAAATCCTATATGCAACTAAATGAGACAAGACTCTTTCAATTCGATGAATTGTTTACACTAGAGAGAGTAGAAAACACAATCAAATGCAAACAATCAAGCAACTGAAAGCAAAATGATTTTTTCACTACTTTACTTTTTGAAAATAAACTAATGAAAAACTCTTTCCAATTCCTATTTTCCTAATAAGTGCACTTCAAGTAGTCCTTTCACAAGTAAAGATAATTCTTTTTTCTTTTCAAATGCAAATGCAACTCTAGTCTTCAATTATGCTAACTAATGTAACATATTGATGCAACAAACTAGAATTATGTACTTTACATGAAATGACAAAATGAATCTTTCATAAAACACTTCAATGAAAAAGTTTTCAAGACAATCAATCCCCAAGCAAATGAAAAGACACAAAAGAGATTTTCTTCCGAACCAATGACGCAATGACTCTACCAAAAACAAGACAAGCAATGTGATATATGCTGGAAAAGAGACGCTTAAGCAAACAAAGCCTTTCAAACTTATGTGATGGAGATCAAAGAAACAATAGGCCTACAAACGAAATGCAAGGAGTAAATTCACCAACCACTTGACTCACTGAGTTCACAATCAGTTGAATGGAAGACAACCTAGATGCCCTAGGGCCACCAAACCATCCAAGGACTCAATAAATCAAGTAAAAAGAAGGCAAACCAACAAGCACATAAACCAAACCCAATGAATCTTTCCAGTCAGGGAGAAAGCAGTCTAAACAAGCTTAGAGACAGAAATCAAGAGAGCAAGACACATTGGTCGAGATCTAGGGTAAACCCTAATATTTACCTACAAGCGTCAGCTCAACTGCCTAGCTGACAACAAGCACTAGAAGGGGGTTGATGTGGCTATTTTTTAGAAATTTTCATTGATCGACACGACTGTAAAGAAAATAATTGCACTGACCGAGGATGCAAGGAAAAAATAAAAAAAATTCTCAGGTTGAGACCAGACTTGCTACAGTAAATTTCAGACCCATAACAGTAAACCAAACAAAGCAGACAAGACTAAAGGGAAATGGTGATACTAGAAAAGTTCACACAAAACCATGAAGTTACAAATAATCAAACAGAAGGATTGGGTCCCCAGCGAAGTTGCCAATTTGTGGTGAAGGTAAATTCTAAGTGCGGACACAAACAATTCCTCTAGCCCGAGAGAGCAGGTCTAGCCACAAACAAACAATCTATGGAAGATCTCCTTAAGCTAGAATCAAATAAGAGGGCCTACCTCTTAGTACAATATTTCGCTTGGTGATGATCTTGCTTCCTTGCTCCAACTATCTTTCACTTCCTTCCTTCGAACACCTGAAACAAGTAAACAACATCAAACAACAAACGTGATAACATACACATTGCATTCAGCCTACTTAATAAGTCAAGAAACATTAAGCCATAAATATTTAAGATGACATTTCACGTAGGAAATCAATCGATAGTTTCATTTATATTAGTTCAAGAAGAGATTACAACCGATGTCTTGACGTTTTTGTTCTCCTCCGATATATCTGGGTTCCCACACACTTCTACTAGCATATCATGTATAGCCCCAACCATGGTAGCCTCAAGGCTCCTCCCTTTAGTCTTCACACCAAACAAAACTCACAATTCTCCCTTAAACACAAACTAGAGAGCTACACACTATGGGTAACTTGTTGATTACTCCTAAATCAAAACTCCAACCAGAACTTAATTAAGACTAGCTTGTGCTTGTGAAGAAGAGAGGTTTATATAGCTGGGATGGAGGGGAGATGGTTCCTCTTCTCATGGGAGAAGGCCTTAGCTCTTGGATTAGTTCCATCCTAATAGGGGAAAGGAGCCCAAATTGACCTCCTCGGCTCCATTCAGTCTAACCATTTACTAGACTTTTGTTACGAAGCTTCTAGAGGTAGAAGCTTCGGCTCCATATTTAAAAAACTTTCGAAAAGAGGATTGACACAACTGAGAAAGGGATTAGTTGATCCAATCGGCACTAGGGATAGTTGTAATCCCTGCATATCAATGCGAGGAGGACACGGGTCATTAATGTCGGTCTTGTAAACTGGGATAAACAAAAGATTTTTTGGAATGGAAAAGGTAATTGTTCTGCTCATGAAGAGGGACACAGTGGGATTTTCTTCATGATAGGAAAGCATGTCGGGTACCCTATAGAGGTCCTCCAGGATCGTAGATGGAGATTAAAGGGACAATGACAAAATGTTGTGTAACACACATTCTTTTCTTTCTATAACAACATCATTTATCTCATACACATCTTGCAATATGATGATACAAGTTTTAAGTCTTTCCTCATTCTTTTCAAATTTTTGTAAGTATCTGTAAATAGTAGTGTAAATAAGAAACTGATGTAGAAATAATGTTAGAAATTGTATTTGTTGCTACATATGTAACAACTGACAACCAACAACAGTGACCCAGGTGAAATTGTTTGCCACAATAAATGTCATTCATCAGCATCATGCTATAGGAGAAATTGACACAACCAGCACATCACCACCAGAATTAATTATATCACTGGTACCTTTTCGCCAGTCCCTTTTTGCCACATTAGCTTAGGTACATCACGCAAAATGTATATCAATTTTCCCCTCTATTTAATGATTATGGAAATTAATATGGAACCTTCTTTGATGGTCGACTATCGCATTAAACTCGGGGGGAGGGTGAATCATTTTGCAATCTGTGATTTCAAACTAAAATTAAAAGTGACAATCCTATAATCATTACTAAACCCTGCCATTATTGTTATCTCTTTATGCCAATAATCCCAAGGACTAAATCACATTTAGAGCCAGATCTCCATGATCTAGGATCAATAATGAGATCACAACATGTGCAGTAAGATCCCCCTGACTTGAAATTCTTGCTTTTATTGCCTACTTCACTACCCTGATAACAACCTCAGTGAAGCATTGCACCGTCATTTCAAAATTATCAGAGGAAGAACAAAGAGAACATAGAGAGTAGTAACTGAAATAGAAATGGGAGGAGCAACAGTTTGGCACGAGCCCAATTCGACTAAAGCATTGGAGAATTTCCCTGAGGCATGCCACATATTTAAGGAAGCAGGATGGTTAGAGTTCTTTGAATGACTTAAGGGATCAAAGGATTCGGTTGCCATGGAATTCGCTAAAAACCTGAATAGAAACAAGACATAGGTTAGGGGGCTAAAGCTAGAAGTTATGGAAGAAGTAATTGCCCAAGAAACATCATTGCAGACTAGGGGAAAAAGGTGGTTTAACCAAAAGATCAATGACCCCTCCCTTAAGGTGTAATTCTTGCAAGGAGAAGAAAAATTGGAGAAAAAGGGTAGGGGATGTGACAGGTTATCACTCCCTCAGCCATGGGGAGACATTTCCCTGTACATTATCAAGTACATTACTTGCGAAGGAACAACAACGATCATGTTTAATTACCATTTCTCGCTGCTAAACCACCTTCGACATAGGCAGCTGGTCAATCTCCCATATTTCTTGCTAGAAAATATAAGGCACATGTCTATTGCCGTGAAAATTGTTGCACACCTAGAGAGTTGTCTTACCAGCCATGACCTCATCAAGTTAATTGTGTTGGATGCATTGGAACACTAAGGCAGGATTTGGGAGGATTTTATGAGTAGAAATACGAGGACTTCCCGCCGAAGTCAACCTGAAATCCTCGATGATGCTCCAAGAGAAGTTAGGGAGACTGAAGAACAAGGGGAATCCTCGAGAGGTAGGATTGAGAAAATATCATTGGAGAATCTGATATGCTGCAAGATACTGAAGAAGAGGGTGAAAGTTAACTCACAGCCAGAACCTTCACCTCCATCTAGAAAGGAGCTGAGCAAGCACAAGGACACATGGAAACAAAAAGAAGGGGAACATGCCCATCTGGAAGAGGTACCTCTACCAAGTAAGGACGAGACCCATCTTTTGCTGCATAAAATTGAAAATTTTAAAAAAGAAAATGAAAAATTAAGGCATCAATTAGAGGAGAGTAAAGTGGAAGCACGGGTCCCGGGCCTGGACACCTTGGCCGAGGTTGTAGACAAAATGAGGATGGAAACCACACCAGGTTCTGTATGTGCAGCATGTGTTAGGGATCTAGAAGAAACTAGATATAAAGTCTGTGCTGCAAACACCATTTCGATGGAAACTAAAATCAAATCCTGGGAAGCTGTTACACAAGAACTCGTTGACGATGTTGTTATTACACAAAAACTAATATCCGAAACAGAGCATCCCATGGAAAGAAACTTGGGAGATGATACACAAGAATATTCCAATGACACTGCTGCTATAGAAGAACTAGCAATATAGGCAGACGTTACCCAGGAAGAACCTGCCAACAACATTGTTATTACACAAGAACTAGTAGTAGAGGCAAAGGCTACCCAAGAAGAGGGTTGAACCACAAGAACCTACTGACAAAGTAGCAGGTACATATAAAACAGCAGCTGAGGCAAAGCAACTCAATCCTCGAGATGTTGTTACACCCCCAAGTGATATTGCATGTGAAGGAACAAAAGGTCTTGAAGCAGGATGGTGATCGAAGAAAAAAATATTGACATCAAAATTGTAGAAATGGAGACAATAGTTACTCTCTTTACAAGAGAGAGTGATCTCGCTGGAAGCACATAGGATGGTGGTAGGTTCACTCAAGGAAAAATGAGATGAGAAGAAATTGGCAAAACAATGGGAAAGATGGGAAAATAAGGAAGCCATGAAGGAGAAAGAGGAGCAATTGCAGTTGTTACAGCAGCAAGTTCGAGATTTAACAAATGATAAACAGAAGCTGCACGAACTCACCATAAATCTGTTAGGGTGTAGAAGGCACTCTCCATCCTACCTAGTATTTTTGTGGGAAATATTTTATTTGTTTTAGTTGAAGGCGGTCTATGAAAATAGACCGTATTTGGGTAATTCGACACAAACGTTTTTGGAAGTTTTCCGTGATTTTAATGAACAAAGCTTACTGTTAGCCTCGTTGGCATTTGGCCCAAAAAATGGATCCAAAACACTCCTGAATTCTTCAAGAGTTGATTAAGATCCTCCCAAGGTCGAAAACAATCATATGCCAAAAGCCCTAAGAAGGGTGGAAACACTCTATCAGGAGGCTAAAATACTCCGAAAAGTGAAAAAATAGAGTATTGCAAGCACAAATAAAGCAACACACAACTATTGTTAGATCTAGCTAATCAATGTCCCAAATCTAACCGGCTCAATTGCAATCAACCAAGCTGAAGGCACAGTTAATCGGCGATTTACATCGGCAGTTGTGGCGGTGGGAAGCATATTCTATAAGGCCCTAGCATTGAGCGATCAGCAATTGCGATAAAATCACATCATTACATCACAGTGAAACATTACCAAGGGTCAGGGGGCCCACGTCGCATCGCAAGTTCGCAATCAGCATGAACATGCACTGTGTTATATGAAGACAGTTGGCTGGAGCGATATGCGATTGCGATCAGATCGCATCACAAGATTACATCGGAATATTGTGAAGGAGCAAGGCCTCTATATAAGTGGTAAAGCCAATTGTAGTGAGTCCCAAACCCGAAAGAGTTCAGGAATGAGAGCCATAAGATTTGAAGTCCGGAGGGAGGCCAATTTTCATGTAGTTCCCATGTTTTTAAGTATTTCAAGGTACAAGAGGAACAAAGGGACTAGGCCGGCTGCGATAGATGACAGCGAACCAGGGGGCGAAACCAATGGGAGAATAGGCCATGTTTAAGGAATTTTGAGGTCCGAAAAGAACAAAGAAGGGCGAGATTTACACAATTGCAACGTTTTATGTATGAAATAGAAAACATTCATGGTTATCATTTGAAAGGGACTGTTTTAGGGATTTCATAGGCCCAATGGCCACTCCATTTACAAAATCAGGGGGCCAACCATCCTTAGAAGCATTGTGCAGAAATGTTTACATGCCAAAACAGGGATTTGACCAGGATACAGTGGTCGACGGACAGATCTCGGAAAGGGAAAGAGAGGGGCCACAACATGCTGCAACCCAAATCAAATGAGATCATGGAGCATCAACAGTCCTGCCAGTGAAACAACCATCTTGACAAACATTATGGGGCATCTCTGACATGAGAGAGCTCCCAGGCATCACGACAGGCTGCCCAAAATATCTTAATATGGTTATTCCTTTGTCAGAAGAGGAAAACCATCGAGTCATGCTGCCCATTGAGGGAATCAAATGGTTAAACAAGATAGAGGGATAGATTAAGACACCTAAAGCCTCAAAGGGCTCAATACCATTGTAAACAGCCTATAAAAGGCAGAAAACTAGATGTAACAAACATTCAACTTTTGGAGATTATTCCTCCTCTGTTTCTTCAAGATTCTCATCTGCATTCTTTAGTAAGACAAGCTTCTTTTGTTGTTATATGTTCAATGTTCATTTCTTTTCTGTTATATGCTTGCACTCGAACAATTTGTTCAAGTTTTCTTTGTGTTTAAGGCTAGATAATTGTCATGTTATCTCTTCTTTGATATATTAGATTTGCAAGCTTCTTTGCTACCTGTAGCTAGCCATTTATATGTGTTATTATACATGCATCTTCCAGTATGGTCAGTAAGTTCATTTGCTGCCTATAGCTAACCATTCATATATGTTCATGTATGCAATCTGCCGGTATTGTCAGTATTCTTCATCTACCCATTAAATCTACAAACCATTGAGCATTAGTGGTCTAAAGCCTTGTGTTGTTGGGGATGTTCATGCATGTCTTGAGTGAGAATAGAGCTGAAATGGTTATCTGACTTGATCGAAACCATCATCCATTCCATTAGTTCAAAGAACAATACTGAAGATTATATGTTACCAGCCATCTCTGATCTGCGACCTAGGAGAGTTTCCTGGAGTGCTAATACTTACTATTCGAGATGTTTCTTTATAATATAATATGTGAACATGCTAGTTTTCATATGGTTGCGAGCATTTTCTCCTATATGGGGGACTTACATTTGCGTTCTTTTATTTCTTTCATGAGAAATCATATAGAATGGTACCCAACCATGAAGTCAACAGACAACAATGATGAGAAGGCAACATTAAGGATAAGGGAGGAAATAGGTATGGCTATAGAGTTGAGACGTGATTTAAAGATATTTCTGAGTACTCTAAATGTCAGAGAGAAATAAACTATCTACATAATGAGAATTGTGGGGTTCTGCATCAACCTTTTTGTGCAACTAAAGAGTTGAGCACTAATGGGGTGCTTTAAATGCAGGAGGGTGACCCTTTTGGGTTTCAAAATTTCGTGGTTTCTGTTGTACGAGTTCTAGAGTATGCCCAGATTGTGAAATCATTAAGAGCCTTCTGGATAGGGCTCAAGTTTAGATATCCTTTGATTTGGTTGCCAGTGGAAGAGTACCAGCCCCTTTATCTGTTGTGTGACTATAAGGAGGAATCTTGTCTGCATCAGTTGTGTACCACTCAGGGCTATAGGTCCATTGATGAGGATACTATCGGTGCTTACAACTTGAAAAATCTACATCGAAAGTACATCAACAATATCTAATAATTTTGCATGAGGACATGCAATTGCTTCAGTTGGGGGGAGACGTTGGGTGCAACTTTTGTGCATACTTTAGAAACCTCTTTCCCCCATTTTTTACCATTTTACCTTTGAACTTGTGAGCTTTACATCCTAATTATTGTTTTCCTAGTTATAAGAAGCAACTCTTGTTGTGACATATTATTTTGCCATTTTTGTTAAATATGAATGAAGCGATATATTTTCTATGGCTAACTAGGGTAAGTGTGGGAGGAGCTCTCTGGCTCTTTTTCTTTCAGGTGTTTCCCATGAATTCAAGGCCAAAAGATGGACAACTGTGATGTTAATTCACAAATATGCTTTGAGGATTTGTTGTTATAGGCTATTGTTGTTACACCGCAAGTTGTTGTTACACCTCAAGTTGTTGTTATAGTTCAAGTCGTTGTTACAGACCATTGTTGTTACACCTCAAGTTGTTCTTACATTACCAGATGTTGTTACATCACAATTGTCAAAGACCGTGGGTACTATTCCATGATACAACTATCGGGAAGCATGAATTATCTGTGGGCAGTTAAGGAATCTAGGCGGTTATGATTTTAGAAAATGATGTAACTTAAATAGGCCTTGTATTTAGAAACTAGTTGTAACAATTTCTATTTTATTTTATTATTGGTTAGCATGAGAATCATGAGATTCTCATGACTGATCTGTTCCCCATTTTGGGCATGTAAACTTTATAAAAGAATTCAATTCCATGGAAGGGAACAGAAAGGCAACACGAGATAGTATCGTCATTTTTATTATGTAATTCACAACTATTTTAATACAAGAACATCATTGGTGATGCTTTTACAAATTCTGTGTTGAATCCTTAACTAGTTCGCATTTCATCCCTGCGCTCTACTAGGGAGGAAGGGCCCTCCTCTTTAGAAGGGATTGCAATAGTAGTTGTAGCAGTAGATTAATTATTTCTTTGTCGTAAGTTTGAAGTTATTTATGTCGCGGTATAATTCACAAAGCATATTTACCTCTGTTTTTCAGATTTATGATATGTTGTTACACACGATTGGTTTAAGTTGTAAAATTTGATCAGTTGGTTCAATCATTGATATGGTGTGTGGCGCACCCTTTTCTTGGTAAAACATGAAGTGTGATTTCATTCCTATAGAATTATTTTGATTTTTGCACGAGTGTTTAATTTCTACAATTGGTTCAACGACATTTCTTTCTATTCTTTATTTTTGTCCTTGGTTGTTATGAATCAACACAGATAGTGCAAACACCTTTGAAATAAACAAATCTACCTTGGTTGACAATTATATGGTTTTGTTTTAGTCAATTAAACAGTGATTAAACCGACACAACATTATCTCCCTTTCAAGAGATAATACAAGTCTATTAATAAAAATAAATAAAAAGTGGAATCTCAACCTAGCCATTCCTGAATTTCCTAATGCCCATATGTTTGGCCTGTCTCCAGGGTGGTTGGATCTATGAAAAGCTAACCTCCTATGGGACATAAAAAAATCCTTTGGAGGCCTTCTTCGAGGAGTGGATTTACCAGATGAATACCAAATAACTTTGGTTGACATCCTCTTCACTTTCTGCCATCAGTGAGGATATGTGTATTGGAAAGTTGCATTACAAAGGAATAGCCAATTTATATAGCAGTATTTTGTTGCAACTATAAATTGCAACTTTGCATTACTTCATAAAAAAATCCACTTAGACATTTATTTTTCTAGAAATACAAGCATGTATTGTGATTGATAAGGCATTAAGTATACATGCTTTATGCTAATTCTTGTGAAGGCATTCTCTAATTTAGTATCCTCAATACCTTTCTCCTCATCCTCACATATGACTCCATACAAATTTCTAAAGCTTGCTCTCGAATGGGTAGAACATCTCATGCTTTTCTCCCAAATACCATCATGTACTCCCAACAAAGAACATTTAAAAAAACACCAATGTATTTAGAGTTTCTTCAACAAGATTATTTTGGATCAAAATCCATGTTATATCTCACTCATAAAATAAAGATTGAGAGGAGAACAAGGTAACTACCCAATAATTAAAAACATGGCTAGATTTCTGCATTTTTTTGAACTTTCAAGTATTAAGAGCAGTACACAATAGAAACACAAATGTTATAGATGCACAACCGTCAAGTTTCTGAAGCATAGCCCTTTTTTGAATGGAATGGACACTCTTATGAGTTGTCCTCTATGCATGAAGTCTAAATTATTTGAGTTACCTCTACTTCAAGCTCAGGTTCAGATGAAGCAACCCCTACATCAGACTTCAAAGAGAATTGGACTTTAGATGCATTTTTTTATTAAGATGTAGCGACCTTGGTTCTAGAAGTTCTCCTGCCAGGAAAATGAGCTTTGACAATGTTAACTTATCTTCTTCTAATTGATGCCTTGAGGATACTTGTCTGGAGTTTTTTTGAATCCCAATGGAGGTCGAGGTTACTTCCATTCCTATTTTCACTTCAGATTCCACTTCAAGGTCACCATTATATACACTACCATTGCTAACATTTGTTGCTCTGCCCTCTTCCTATTCCCACAGGCCTGCTGCCATTTCTACTCATTAGGAACCAACTTAATGAAATAAGTTTTCAGATCTATTAAACCCTGTAGCTAATAAAAAGAATTAAATAACCCATAGGAATCCAAGGAGTATATATCTTATTAAGTTGAATATATAAGAATTTGATTCAGGCCTGCAAATGAATCCTAAGAGTTCAAAATATCAATGTTGAACTCCCTTTACTCTATGGTGAGGGGTATATATCAGACACATATTCATCAAATTGATCAATTAACTCACATTCCAAAAGACAACATTTTTTTTTATTTTAATTAAATAGGGATCATTCAATGACAAATGTGTCGGGTGGGGTGATCCACGTACATAAAGTAAAATTTTGAATTTCTCATCACATCATCTCCCTATGAACATACCATACCTATTCTTGTTTTGTTACTTCATAAATGCAATGTTAGCAGTATAAGCATCACCAAATGAATATCAAACCAAACTAGAGAACTATCAGTAAGATACTCATGCATAACTCCTCCTGATATCATACACTACTGATCCTGTGGACCTGATTATCATCACATGCTCTTCATGAGGTCATGTACCTGCATTCATTGTTAGAAGTATGCTTTAAGAACAATGGACTACAATAGGGTCAATCTTCCCTTTGTATTTGACTGATGTTCCTTCTTCCTCCAAATATAATTGCAATTTCTAATCATGTGTTGGAAAAATACGAGAAAATCAATAAATGGATAAAGGCATCTGAATCACTAGAGAGGATTATCAATTAACAAAGATCTCCTTCAATCAAGACAACCATTGGTTACATGGCTTCAGATCCATAGTGCAATAATAAGAACAGCCATCATGAGGTGTTTCAAAAGGAAACTAAATTAAGTCACTCATCTGAAAGAAAAACTCCTAGATCAAACTCAAGGTCTGTCCCTAAGAATCAAGTTTGGTTTCATGGATATTGTTTCTCTTGTAACTCATTTGGGCATAATTCCACTGATTGCTGGTCAAGCACTTGGAATGGAAGTAAAAGATGGGACAAGTTCCAACACATGATTAGAAATTGCAAGTATATTTGGAGGAAAAATGAACATCAATCAGATACATAGGGAAGATTGACTCTACTATAGTCCATTGTTCTTATAGCATACTTGTAACAGTGATTGTAGGTACATGGCCTCATGAAAAGAAGGTGATGATTATCAGGTCCACAGGATCAATAGTATATGATCTCATGGGGAGCTATTCATGAGTATCTTGATGATAGATCTCTAGTTTGGTTTGATATTCATTTGGTGATGCTTATACTTCTAACAATGCATTGATGAAGTTATAGTGAACAAAGGTGGCTTGACCAAAAATATGGGAAAGGGGGGAGAAATCAATCAACCAGGAAGATCCCTACTACAATAAAAAAAACCAAAAGGATGAAAGGATAGGGTCCAAAAAACACCCTCCTCAAGCCAAACTTAATAAAAATACCAAGTTGTGAGTGAAGAAGGGATCTAAAATTGAGTGAAGTACCAAGAGATAGAACCTCTTGTTGAAAAACATCACAAAAAATGCAAATACACTTAGACAAAGACATAATAACCAATAGGAAAGGAAACCTCAAAATAAAATACTTAAGCTCAAGCTAAGACAGTGCACTATAAGCAAACCTCGAGATTAGAATTGAACCGATGATTTGAGACAATATTGTAGAAAATTCAATTGAATACCTTCTTATATCCACCTAAGACGGTAACAAATGCTTTTGAAAACACTATTGAGCAAACCTCCTATCTCCAAGTTAGAGGCACATGGCCTAAGCCTAGAGTCCTAGACAAATTAGGAACCTCCTCCTTGTACTAGTCACTAATTATATTATTCTTTGATACAAAACTAGGAAAGATAAGCAACCATATTCCCTAATATTAATGACTTCAAAGTAAAAGGGAAAAATTGGTAACACACAAAAATTGTGTGGAATTTTTTTGTAGAGAATGAGCCAAGTTTCCAAGGCAGAGAATGCTTGCACTGCCTGCAAATTCCAGAAAAAGAAATGTTCAGATAAATGTGTGCTCTCACCTTATTTCCTGCAAAATGATCTCAACAAGTTGATGTTGGTACACAAATTATTTGGATATGGCCATGTCGCCAAACTAATCCATTTCCTTAATTAGTAGGATGCAGAACATTAATTCTCCAAAGTCAAAATAACTGGAAATCCAATTGTAAGCTTGGGCTCAACACTCCTGGTTTTTGCGGACGACATCCTACTCTTCCTGCTGAAAAATGGAAGGCTGGGATCTAGAAAGGGAGAGTGCCATGTGGTAAAAAAATCACTTGCTGGAGGAAAACGAAAATGGAAGGATTTTATTGGTTGAATATGCCCAACACAACCTTGCAGAAGAACATAAGTCTGTGTAAAAAGAAGTATTATTCAAAATCATTTTTTTTTAAGTTAATGAAAATTATGAAAAGTTATATGGAAATTTAAGGTGTAGTAATTAGATATAATGGTAAGGGATGGGAGGCATGTGTGAATTCTCATTTGGGAGTAACAATTAATCATGTCCCATGTAAGTGGAGGACATTGATTACAAACCGTTAAAATGGTTAGGTGGTCTAACGTGATGACCTCCACATTATGAAATCATAATTCTATACTAAATATACTAAGTTTGAATCAATTTCATGGCTATGAAAGGAATACAAACATCGGATCTTCGAACTTTGTGGAGGTACATGGAAAACAATCCACACAATTTCTCATTAATTGGTGTTTTGTATATATTTTGGGTAGTTTGTTTGAATCTAAGATTGTGCTAACTACATTATACTTTTGATTGCATCAATTAAGTTTGCGTCCTAAAGAAAAAAACAAAAATCTAAAAACCACACTTAAACACCCAAATTCTACATACAATTTCAACAAATTTCCACAAAATTTGAACAAAATTTAGCAAAAAAATATACCCATAAAAAAGTATAACATAAAAGAAGTATAACAATTAGATTAAGTTGTTAGTTAATGTGAGTATATCTTCATATTACTTTATATGAAACACTCTAAAAGTGTCCACAATATTAATATTACTTAATTACATCATTGGGTGGGTATATTTTGGAATTGGAAGGAACTTGGGATTCTTTCAAGGGTGAATCCATGAATATGGGTTACACTTTTGGGCCAAATGTGGCAATGAAATTTCAAGTTTTTCCTCTTTTATCGAATTGAAGTCCTCAAAATTCATATGAGCACTATGAATTTTGATTCAGAGTAAAAATACAAATTGTGGAGAATAATTTTATTGTCCTAATAATATTTTTTGCAAAAATATTTAATGTCAATTTTCTATTAAATGAAATACGTATCCTTACAAATTTCCACACATCTTAAGAGGTATGCATGTGTTCATGTATCATAACTCAGTCTAAAATGTGTAATTTACAAATATATATATATATATATATATATATATATATATATATATATATATGAGCATACAGAAAGACCTACGTTTTTCATATTAAAAAATATTTTTATGTAAAATTATATTTTTTAGTTAGAAGTTAAATATGAATGCTAATCTACAATTTTTAAATATATATTATTGTAAAAAATTCTGGAAAGTCAAAATTTCATTTATATTTATATGTTATGAACTTTGCCAATAAAACTTGTTAAAGTTTTAATATATTTTTAAAAAGAAGGAGGTGAAACTTTGCAAAACAAAATTGATTGCAAATTTGGGATTTACTTCCTCTCGACCGTTATTAACTCCAAAAATTGTTTTCAAACTCTTACCTAAAATGGATTTCGAAGCAAAATGAAATCAATGCTGAGGAAACATAATGTTGGAAGTTAAAAGGTACATAAAGATTCGATTCAAATTTATAGTGTTCTCGACAACTGAAATTACTTAACTTGTGACAATTTGTTATTGGATTTTGTCAATGGAAGGAATTAATAGAGGAAGGTGGCTTTAAATCTACAATGAAAATAACTTAGTAGGTTCTGAGCAATGGAAGTATTGTTCTGTTTCTTTTCAGGATTTATTGTGGTGTTGGTTCCTCATAAAGAGTTTTCTTTCCTGCAGAGAGTCGACCCTCGAGACACAAGTTCAGGTCATCTTCTCTTCTTGGTGATAATGGTCCCTTACTTCAACAAGTTGGGCAACCAAGGCTTTCCCATGCCATTGAAGGTTTCCACAGACCAATGATCAAAATGGTTATTTGCCTCCTTTAACTCTCTTCTATATCCATTCTTTTACAAAGAAGAAAATAAAAATAGTTGTTGATCCCTTCTCTCGGCGAAGCGCCCAGGCTTTATTCGTTGAATGAACTTGCTCTTATAATCCCCTAATCTTATCTTGATTGTTGATTCACTGAATATTCGACAATCAAATAGACATGGGCATGGTCAAAAACAAAGAAAATCAAATTTAAAATTAATATTCTAATATTTTGCATTCTCGCACCTTTCGAATATTAAATAGATCATGGAACAAATAAATGGTGCAAACCACCTACCTTGTTTGGGCAATAATATGATCTGGTCATAAACTTGAAGAAATGAGCATCTAGTCTCGTGGCTACTTCATAGGTGCAACTAATCATTTCTCAATCACAAGCTTCAAAACCCAAAACAACATCATAAAAAAGTTAATTAATCAATCGGATGAATTGTTTATTAATTGAAGTTTAATTTTCTAATGAAAGGTGAAGAATTGAATACAATATTCTACCCAAACCTTTGTATACGGATGAAGATTTCCAAGAATTATTGGAGGTCTGGTTCCAGCTTTAAGGAAAGCATGGTGAAATACTCCCGAGCATGCAGTCTGATTGTATTTATTCGCAATCATGGGGCCAAAGTCATGGGAACCAAAAGCGACGAAGGTCTTAACATCTAATACCAATTAAGAAGCAATGATGCCCTGAGAGTGAGGGCAAGCATTGAAAAGGCACTACAAGGGCTCATTGCGGCGGGCGCTGTTGAAGTCAGTGGGCACCATCAACATTTGGTGAGATTCAAGGTAAACTATTTAAAGTGAAAGAGTTTACCTGTAACAATGAAAACATGGTTCTCATGCGGCAAGAGCTCTCAGCCCATAACTGAAATGCCCACTCTGCCCGTATCTGAAGATTGTGATGCAATACAATAAACAAGAGGAATAGATGTCAAAACCCCTGCCGACCATCTATTTGTCTCATTCCACTGCCATCATGAGATAGGTGTCAAATTATGGGAAACCACCATCAAGAAATAAGTGTCGAATTATGGGAAATTGTTCTCAAGATATAGGTGTCAAATTATAGAGAGAAGGGTAGACGAAATTGAGAGCTAAATTGATTCAAAAGAAGGCCTATCGGCCTATAAAATTGATCTATGGGAGGTTTTATTGTATTAGATCCCGATAGCAGGCTTGGAAATGAAAAAAATTGAAGAGAACAAAATGATGGAGCAAAGGATTTATCTTCTCAGTATTATGAATTAGTTAAATAAGATTACATTCAAAACATTAGTAATATATGACTAGAGTTAAAATCGACTTAAACTAGCTAAGTGAAACTAGACTAGGACACTTGGAGGGATGGTTTTGACACCTAACAGTTGATTGGAATTAGATTCTCCAACAATCCCCCTTAATTACAACCACATAAAAATTAAACTAAGATGCCTGTAGGTCTATGTCTCAGCTAGGCTTAAAATTTTAAAAAAATTGACTTCAACTACATTTTCTTTTCTTCTTCTCTTCTTCCAGATTTTCTAGCCTCTAAATTGTTTCAACTTTTTCTCTTTGTTATATCCTTCAAATCTTAGTTTTTTCATTTGTTGGTGCAAGTCTTCCATTCTTCTAGGTTGTCTAAGCATATCTTAGACTTCTTCAAAAAATGACTTGTATGTGGATTGTTGTCATATATTATCTTCTGTAGTGCTCTTTTCATCATCAATCTACTACAACATAATACCATAATACAATTTCATCTCTTCAGGACTACAATACCTGAAAATTTCATTAATATCTTCATCATGCATGCCGTCTTCAACATTCATTTCTATAGCTTCTATGAAGACCTTATCTAGACATGGTTTTGCAAGCCATGCTTCAAGGAAATTTAATTCTTCTTCATAATCGTTTTGTTTACATGCACACTAAAAATCAACATTAGAATTAAAAATATTTGCAGAACCACATTGGTTTTGCTCCTTTTGCTCTGCAATGAGAGCCTTTTCCCTTTGTGCTTCCTTATCTGCCTCTTCTTTTGTCTCCATTTTCTCTTTGTTGGCTTCATTCTTTGCATTTTCCTCTGTCTATGAATCTGTCTCTTCCACTTCTGTACTAACCTGTGCTGCTGCAAATAGGTTCTCTTCCACTTGGTATTTAGATTCAAGTGGGTTTGCTTCACCGAATAATATCATGTCAATATGATATTTTTGTTGCATTATCTGCAACCATTCATTTTTAGTCAACAAATCTTCATCAAACTTCACATCAACAATATTAATTGCTAGATCCACCATAGCATTGACTGATCCAATAGCAATTTCATTGTCATCAGAAAGCTCTATTGCTAGATTCCCCAAAATTTCATTAGCAAGCTCTATTGTTGGATTTACCAAATCTTCATTCACTTGTAGCTGTGCATAGTGGAATTCAACAAAATTTTTATCTCGATGTAGATCTGTTGCTATAAATCCACCTTCCTCTTCAATTTCAACACTCCCCCTTACACCAAAAATCCTATCAAGGGTATCTCAGGTCTCCTTGGTTGTCTTGGCTTCTGAAATCAAGGGAAGAATGTTTTCATCAACATATTCTTTTATGCATTTCAATGCGAAGACATCTTTTTGCTTCTTCACTTCCAAATTTAAAAAGATATCAAAAATCTCTTGTTGTCATTTTGACCTTCTTAACCTCTTAGATTTTCCCATTTGTTGAGTGTTGACTCACTACGACTCAACAAGCTAAACAAACTTTTCATTTGTTGAAAAAACAACATTTTCACAAAAACTTTTATAAAAATATCATAATGCCCCTTTTTCTTTTAATCTCCTTTAAAAAAAAACTTCTCATTTTTTAATAAAATATACTACTTATGCTTCATAAAAAAAACTTCTCTTAACATAAAGAAACTTTTTTTTAAGCAAATACGAATGAGCCTTTTCTTAACATAAAGAAGCTTTTTTTTAAGCAAATACGAATGAACCTTTTTTTATATTTTTTTATTCAAATAAACTTGACTTTCAAATATCCAAGGAAGGGTTCAATATGAACTTGATTTTTTGACTTTTTGAAAAGGCCTGAATTTTCCTTCGTCATGCTCTTTGATTTTTCTAACGCATCATGAAGGGTGTTGACATTGCATGCTGACACTTTTCTCGACATTGAAGGCCAACATTAGTGCTCTAACCATACAAGGCATAAGAAACTCCCATGTATGCAGAAACACTTAACTTTGCGACCTGTAACGCAGTTATCTATTGAACCCTCGTGTTATAATGCTTTGATCACAACTAGCAGGATGTGTTATAGCTTCAACCACGAGGAAAAAGTAACTCAACCTTTTTTTTAGAACTGACTTTCTTTCTCCTGCTTCTTTGCATGAGGTTTTTTCAAAATTTTGCTACTCTCTCAAGAGTCTTATGCGTTTTCTCTCTCCTTCGCATGAGGCTTCTTCAAACTTCTACTGCTTTCTCAAAGAGTTTTATGCTTTTTCTCTGCTTCTTCGCATTAGGCTTCTTCAAATTTTCGTTGATCTGTCAAAGAGCCTTACGCCCGCTTGCCTATTCTCTGTGTTTCTCTCTCTTCGCTCACGTTGGTGCTCTCTAAAGGAGTTATGCAAACTAGACTGCCTTCTCTTCTGCTTCTTGTTGGGCCGCTAGTTTGTCATTATTATTATCACTCTTTAACACCTATTTCATCCATTTCTACCATTCTTTATCGTGCCATTTATCATACTTTATCATACAATTCCATTTTATAATTATTTATGCTCTTATGGATAAATATTATTTATTCTCCTTTATTTTTAATAAATTGATGATTATTATGCATGATTTTATCAATGATGATTTATTAATAAATTTGTTGTAACATCGCTCACCATTTTAGCTTCCAAGATATTTTCCATATTACAGATTTGATCTCCAGCTCATCATTAAATGTGCCAACTCAGAAATTCGTTGGGATAAGAAGTGACAATTTTGTATTGGACGTTTCAGGCAAATGGAGAAGAATCTGGAAAATCTGAAACATGGGTTTTGTTCAAAACAAACCAAATTAGTTTTGTAATCAGCAAATTTCTCGAATTTGGTTTGTATTAAGAGAAATGGAATGTTCCTTGAAGATGTTTTTATGAGATTCATTGTTGTGCCCGGTTTCCAAATTATCCTAATTACAATACCAAATTCGACTTGTTCCTGTTGAATGCTGATGGAAAGATATTTCAGATATGATTGCTGATCAATTTTTTGTGAACAATCCAATTTTGTAATGGGAATCATATTGTAATCATATCTGTTGTAACTTCTCTCTACTCTCTGTGTCTTTAAATCAGAACAGAGATCAAAGAGAGGGGAAGAATATTATAGGGATTACTAGAGATAGGATAGGATAGGAGGAAAGGGAATCAATCCTTGTTATTTCAAACTGTAATTTTAATTTACAAACTTGTGTTGTCAAGAGAACGTGATAATATTGTAATGTCACTCAAGTTCAATGATTAATATATAATTTGAGGTTGTTGTTCATTCGCCTTCCCTGAAGTAACTCAACAACGTTCGCTGGCGGCTAAGGGCCCGACCTCTGATGGATTAAACTGCTTCTCTATATTATATCTTTCTGATTTCCACAAGATTGATTAATTTGTTAATTTTCCCATCTTATGCGCTTTTTACTATTTTCCTGTATTGAAGGAATATCTTTGTTTTATATAATTTACAGTATTGTCATTTTGGATTGAGTTACTCAGGTAAATATTCTGCTTGATATAATCAACTTCAAAGAGTATTAACTATTGTTGTTAGACTCTCAAATTAATGGTATTGTTGTTTAGATTATTTACTGAAGAGTAAATTTCTTACTTCAATTCCTATGAAATTTTGCTAAAAAGCAGGCGGAGGAGCAAGCACTTTACTTCCTCGTTACGCAGGTTATTACCTTCTATTTTTAATACCCAATTCTTTCACATCAGAAAAATATCAAACACCTACTTCAACTCTATGCAATTGTGATAAAAAGCGGGCGGAGGAGCAAACACTTTACTTGCAATTTCAATACAACCTTCAAAAATCAAAACATAAGCATTTGGAAAAAGAGATCTTAAAAACACTCCTGCTCAAAGGAATCAAAGATAAATTTTTAGAACACTTAAATCTGATAGGAAAAGGTGATGGTTTTCAGTTATCATATGATGATGTTTGTGAATTATGCATAAGGTATTCAAGAGGAATCTCCAAGGCTGGTAAGAATTCTAAAGAATTTTCTTCTTTCTTTTCCTAATCTGCTACAAGAACAAGAGACATAAGAGCTTAAATCAATGTTTTATTTGAAAATTTTAAAGTTGATTTTTTTAGCTCTCTAAATTCAAAATTAGATGTTTTGCAGGTTTAAAAAAATCAAGAAATTAAAGAAGTACCAGGACTATTGCAAGCACAATGAAGATATTTTCGATATGATGCAAAGGGAAGATGAAAGCTTGGAGGACTATGTAGAGCAATTTCAATACAACCTTCAAAAATCAAAACATAAGCATTTGGAAAAAGAGATCTTAAAAACACTCCTGCTCAAAGGAATCAAAGATAAATTTTTAGAACACTTAAATCTGATAGGAAAAGGTGATGGTTTTCAGTTATCATATGATGATGTTTGTGAATTATGCATAAGGTATTCAAGAGGAATCTCCAAGGCTGGTAAGAATTCTAAAGAATTTTCTTCTTTCTTTTCCTAATCTGCTACAAGAACAAGAGACATAAGAGCTTAAATCAATGTTTTATTTGAAAATTTTAAAGTTGATTTTTTTAGCTCTCTAAATTCAAAATTAGATGTTTTGCAGGTTTAAAAAAATCAAGAAATTAAAGAAGTGTTTTTCCCTCATTACCGAAAGGAGCATCCCATAAATAGTTGTTCTTCCTTATCTACGATGGAAGTAGCATATCAAAGAGATGAGGAAGTTGCAACAAGGTCAAAACCATATAAATCATGGCCTATAGGTATGGTTTAAAATACTTCCTCTCCATTCTCTTACGTGCATAATCCATTATGGAATACTCGTGTTAGGGCAGCCATGTCGATCTCAATATAACCCCCACAAATCTTGTCTACAAGTTTGGCATGGTTCATCTTATGATTATATGACTACTCTCCCTCATCTTGTAGCACAAACAGATCATCCATATTCTTCACTAGCTCTTCCACAACATCTTGCTTTCCTATCAAAATCATCCACTCAACCCAATCAATTACATCATCAAAATGCTCCATTCCCTACACAATTTCCTGCTCAACTCATTCCACACCCTAACCATAATAAACCAGTACAACATGCTTACAGTGTTGAACTGCAAAATGTATCCACCCTTCACACCCATTCTATCTCACATGTGCCATTGGAGAAAACTTACAATGAGATTCAGAATGTTTCAAATTCAAAAATTGTAGAAGTTATGGAAGAAAATGAGGTTTCTTCTAGTTTGCATCAACAAGCTGTTTTAAAAGCTCAAGAACTTCATGATATGATGGCTATGAGAAATTAAGAAAGTAAGGGATATATTGAAGTTTGGTTTCACTCCATCATTTGTTTACAGCATCACTCCATACTTCAACAATTTTTGGCACCATCGTTTCAAGGGAAGTTGGCTTATATACCGTAATATTCATTAACATGCATTTTTCAAATTTGGGTATGTGCATACTTGAAGCATTATTTCGAAAATGGCTCCATTGGAAGTACTCTTATACGTAATCATGTTCATTTTTTAAATCGGAGTAGGTTAAGGTAAAAAGAATAAAAATAAATATAAATATAAATAAATAAATAAGGACATAAATAAATACATTTTGTTTTTATGTAAAAATAGTTGTTTTTGTTGCAACACGCTGTGGAAATCAAGATCGATGATAAATGTTTTAATTCATTTGTGTATGTAGATGAATTATAATAGAAATAATAGTTCTACAAACACTTATATTCATTTTTATCACCAATTTGGAAAAAATTCTTGAATATCATATATTGTTTTGGTTTGTGGGCTTGATGAAATTTCTAAAAACACAGTCGGGACAGTCATGTTTTGAGAGACCAAAAGGGAATATTTTAAAACATATTTATATCCTAAGTAGCCCTTGATGTCTACTTTCCAACTCAATTGGAATCACTCAATTTGGATTTCAAACAAAAACGTTATAACCAAAACCTTGACAGGGTGTCTAGTAGGCAACTTAGGAACGGAGTTGGGACAGTCAGTTTTTGGAGGCCTAAATGACTATATTTTTAAAACCTGTTTCTATCCTAAGTATCTATTGATGTATACTTTCCAACCCAATTAGAATTACTCAATTTGGATTTGAAACGAAAAAAGTATAACCTAAAAATTGACAGGGTGTCTAGCAGGCAGCTTAGGAACAGAGTTGGGACAATCAGGTTTTGGAGGCCTAAATGACTATATTTTGAAAACCTATTTCTACGGTATATTTTGACTGTCTATCATAAATCAGCACTCTTAAAACTCTGTTTTTCTAGCTATTCATTAGAGTATTTGACCCATCAATTATTTTTGTTTTCAAAACCTGTTTCTATTCGAAATAAACAAATAAATCTAATTTTATTTCCAATTTGAATCATTTGAATCCATCATCAAATGAAAAATCTATGCTTAAAATAGCCATTGTTGTTCTAAGTGGGGAAATCGAAAATGACTCTATTATGCAAGTTTTTCTAAGTAAAATTGACATATAATATCATTGAATTTTTTTTTTAAATATTTGTATTGGTGATATATCTTTGAAGTATCTCTCATTTGGCTTTGGAATCACTCAAATTGGATAAAAAACAAAGGAGTTGTGATTAAAACATTGCTGGTTAGTATGGTTGACCACTACTCTCCTGCAGGTGATAAATAAATTTTACTTTGGTATTTTTTTCCGTGGATTTGTTTCACAGAGTAACTACTTGTTAGTTTTTTGCATACTTCTTGGATTAGGGGAGCCTAATCACCTCCCTTTCTCCATGATTTAATGTTTTATAGCAAGTAGACACTCATTTTTTGTAGGTTTTAGGAAAATAAAGAAGGTCAATTTATGGACAAGCGATTCTTGAAAGAAATTTTAAAGAAACAAGGGCATTTCATCCAATTCATTATCTAACGGATTCATAACAGAAGAAATGAAGAATTGATTTCCATTCGAAGATTCATATCACTGCTGCCAATACATTTTTCCAAGAGATCATTTTTTTCCATTTGACAGATTGATATTCCCTTAGGAAATAACATCATAGTTGTTGTAACTTAATTTATTTATTTACATACTGTTTTTAAATAAAGTGTTGTTTCTTTTCTGATTTCTCTTATGTTTTTGTGTTTTAGGTGTTGCTTACTTCAAATTGTAGTTTCTGCTCCATTGGCGATTGAACGATGAGGACCCCACCATGCAAATTCTCGCTGCAAAAGGTCACTCTTTGACAGCACTAGTCCCGTAAAGAATTTATTTTTGAAATTTTTACATACAATTGTTTTTCTTTTTTTCTATTCGATTGTATTTACTTAGAGCAGTAGAGATGATTATTTATCGTTTTTTTTCCTGTTTTTCTTTGTTGTTACCTATAGGGAACAACTGTTATTCCCTATTAGGAACAACACTTTTTTTGCATGTATTTTTTTGTTGTTCCCTATAGGGAACAACTGTTGTTCCCTATAAAGAACAACTACTATTCCCTATAAGGAACAACACTTTTTTTGGGTGTATTTTTTTATGTTCCCTATAAGGAACAACTGTTGTTCCCTATAAAGAACAACACTTTTTTTTGCGTGTATTTGTTTGTTGTTCCCTATAGGGAACATCACTTTTTCGCGTGCATTTTTTTGTTGTTCCCTGTAGGGAACAACATTTTTTCGTGTGCGTTTTTTTTGTTGTTCCCCTTAGGGAACAACACTTTTTCACGTGCATTTTTTTGTTGTTCCCTATAGGGAACAACAATTTTTCGCGTGCATTTTTTTGTTGTTCCCTATAAGGAAAAACTGTTTTTCCCTACAGGGGACAACACTTTTTCATGTGCATTTTTTTGTTGTTCCCTATAGGGAAAAACACTCTTTCGCACGCATTTTTTTGTTGTTCCCTACAGGGAACAGTTGTTGTTCCCTATAGGGAACATCACTTTTTTTGTTGTTCCCTATAGGGAACAACACTTTTTCACATGAATTTTTTTGTTGTCCCCTACAGGGAACAATTGTTGTTCCATATAGGGAACAACACTTTTTCATGTGTATTTTTTTGTTGTTCCCTATAGGGAACAACACTTTTTCGCGTGCATTTTTTGTTGTTCCCTATAGGGAACAACTGCTATTCCCTATAGGGAACATCACTTTTTCGTGTGCATTTTTTGTTGTTCCTTATAGGGAACAACACTTTTAGCGTGCATTTTCTTTGATGTTCCCTATAGGGAACAACACTATTGAGTGTATTTTCCTTTATTGTTCTCTACAGAGAACAACACTTTGGGAGTATTTTCGAGAGAAACCCTTCCTTTCTCTTGCGGGATTATTCCTAGTTCATTTCAACCACATTTTACTAATTCCCTTTCATGGCATGAAGTACACTACTTTTATGAGGAAAAGAATTATGGATTATATGGAAGTGAGTTAATATCATTCACGTTATGATCTTTAACATGACAGCTCCTTGATGATAGATTCTTTTCAAAAGGGACAATTATTTACTACTTTACTGCATTGTTTTCTGTTGTACATAATACTGATTGATCATCTTAATACCATGCTGGTTCCACCCTTCCTGGTTATAATCTTCTCTATCTATAATAAATGAGATTATGGGTATATTTTCTTCTATTGACATTTTTAACTTCTTCCACCATCTGTACTCTTAAGGAGTACTGAGCCTCCCTCTATTTATCATAAAAATGTGTAATAACAACAAAATTTTGTCTACAGATAGAGGATAAGGGGTCTCATTAAGAGCCAGCCTACCATGTTCATAAGGATGTAGTGAAATGACATTCCCACTATAGCCACCACACCAGGGTTATGATCCATTGGATAGCCAAAATATCCTTGGCACAGGAGGTCTCATCACGAGCCGGCCTGATCACTTTTGCTACATCCCAGTGAATGGCAGTGTGGTTATCTGGTTACCACGCCAGCACATTGATCTCTTCTGTAGAACAACACTGGAACTCTCCATTTATAAATTGAGGATCCTGGCTCATACGAGTTAAAAAGCAACCCTGCCGAGGCTATGGACGTCTGCTGGTAGCAGAGGCTTTGCTTATGGTATTGAAGTTATATCTTATCATCAATTATTACTATAATACCCTTTTCTTATTCTCTCTTTTTATCGAAGAAGTTATTTCCTGAATTTATCCCTGTTTTGAACCTTTACGCATGAGAAATCATTTTCTGATCAATCACATCATTTTCAGCTAGAATACCGTCAGCAAAGTATCTTTTTGGCATATTGCTATACTTTTTCTTTTTCGCATAACTTATTATCAATCCAAAGTGTCTTATCTCTTATTCATAACTATGTTTACATACTCTGCTCTCATTATAACCATACCTCCCGTCGTCCTATCATTGATATGTGTACTCTACTTCATTTACTGTCATATTGTTCATTCCCTTGCCTTGTCATTAGCACAACACCTTTCATATGCTTTATGGTCATGGAATCCCTTTTGCAATTGGAGGGGGGAATGTATGCATTATGGGATAACATATGATATAATTACTGAACTCTGCCATAACTTGATGATTTGAAAAAATATTAGTATGGAATTTATACAAAAGTTTTTCTGATTGAAATTCTTGCATGCATCTTATTTGTTGTTATTCAAAACTAACACAGTGGATTCAAGAAAATTGCATGCCGAATAGTGAATTATTTATAGGAGAACAACAAGTATGGGTGGAATTCTATTCGCAGCATGACCACACTATTGCAACTAACAGAAAAGGCTCGAGAAACTCGCGAACGCGAACAATTGTTCATGCATGATGTGCTTGCCTGGATTCCACCTTTTGCATCACTTTCAACATCAACTCAGCCTACATCAGCTTCAAAAAATGAAAATCCATACATGTCGTTCCACATTTTTCTTTTCGGAGGTAAAATAGCATAATTTTCTGATTTATTACGAATTTAGGAGAATTTTTTGAAAATCCATTGAGCATCATTTATCATCATTCATTCCACATCTTTACCACTTCCCATTTTTCAAAGACATAGATTCTTTCAGTTTGGGGGAGTGTTCCTTTCATTTATTTACTTATTATGACCATGTCATTAATATCCTTTATCATCCATTGATCTTCTTATTCATTTTCAACACCTCCCTTATTCCATTTTGTTTTACACCAAGCATAGATTTCAACACATGGTAGCAACAACCTCAATTTGTTTTCTAGCATTGCATGAGGGCATGCTAATTCTCCAGTTTGGGGGAGGAATTGTTACACATGATGGATGTTTTCTACTTTCTTTCTCATTTAAGGCATATAATTTCATTTTTATACAGTGCAGGCATTGATTTGCGTATATCCTTAAAACTATGAACTAAATTCTTGTGATTTTTGGATAACGAAGAGGTATCATTAAAATACACAAACCCAGATAATTTCAATTTAAATTAGTTCATAAAATTTTGGAAATCATGCACTATCACCTACAGCCATTTTGTTTATATCTCATGATCCGTACATCAAAACGACCTGATTTTTGGATCATAGAAGCATTAATATAGTAGAAATCTACTTGCAAAATTTCAGCAAAATCTAGTTTGTAGTTTTTGAGAAAATGGTTAATGGAGTTTGTTGTTACCTATATCATATTTTTCTGCAACTTCATATACATATAGTTGAACATCAATGTAAAAATTGTTACGCCTTCATCAAGATTGCTAAAATTAAATATTTATTATTTGAGGAAGAATTCATTTGTTCCATCCATTTCATGAGTTGGGATGAACAATTTTTGTATTATTGCTTGGTTAATAAAGAGGCTTTGGGGACGAACTAATAGGGCAGACAACAGAGCTAAGTTTTGAGCACCTGTAGCGAGGGCAAGCTCTGTATCTCTGCATTTGCAGCGACGACAGGCTCTGTCATTATGATGTGTTCAATATCCAAGGACTGAAATAGATCCTTCACCTTAAAGGACTGTGGGTACACACCTTATGGAACCCCAGTCGGGGGGAGGTGAAGAACCTCCCCCCAAAACGACAATGAAATGTCCAAGCACCTGGCAGAGAAGGAAGCCCCAAACCAGAATGGGGATAGCAATGATCTAGAAAACTAGCAAGCAAAACAAGGAGAAAAGGCGCGAGAAGTTCATTCTGCTACATGCAAACCAGTTGATGCGATTTGACCAAGAGTTGAGCTGCTAGGACATCACATCAAAGCAAGAATACATTTTATGAAAGACCATGCTTTAATAGGGAAGTTCATAGGACCGTGGCCAACCAAAAAAGCACTGCGAAGTTGTATAAACATGAAATGGCACCCAAAGGGGCACATCGCATTGCAACTGGGACCGAAAGGTTTTTTTACAACTATTTTCAATTGCTTGGAGGACAGAAATAGGGTCCTGGATGGCGGACCTTACTTCTTTAATGCTGCTGGATTGTTTCTCAAAGGGTGGGTAGAACGATTCAACCCAGATACGGTGGACCTCAGCTGGGCTCCGATGTGGATCCGCTTATTTTCACTCCGTGAAGAATTTTGGGAGGAAGAATCCCTGAAAGCGATAGGAAATACCCTGGGTGAGTTTTTCAAAACCACAGAGGAAACGAAGACAGGCAGATATACCTCTTACGCCAGAATTTGTGTTTATATGGATCTCAATCAAGCTCTTCCAGATGTGGTAAATATCTCTTACTTTGACAAGGATTGGTTACAAATTATTGACTATGAACATGTGCCTTTTGATGTCGAAGATGCCATGCTCTTGGGCACTTATTCAAAGACTGCCCTTTAACTCAGAAACCCTCCCCTGTTTCGGATCCGGAGGCCTCTGAAGGAAATAGCTTCATCAAAGTGGCTAATCACTGAAGAGCACATAAGAAGCAAGCCCCAAAACCAAAAGCAGTGCAAACCAGTCAACCAAAGCCATCTACAAGCAATAGCTTTGGGGCCCTAGCAGATCAATCAGAAACTCAAATGAATTTGTTAGAGCCGGAACCTAAGAATGATGACAACCCAAAAAAAGGGGGATCCACCTTGTCACTAACAGACACTCATGGTAAGGAAGCTTCGACCTCAGATAAACAAAAAGATATATTATGGAGTACCCAAGGCAGGAAACTGGAGATCCCAAACGTAGCTATCTGCACAGAAGAAGAACCAATGGAAGAACAAGATTATTCTCAATTTATGGATGACGAAACAGAAACAATAGATATTGGGGATTTAGATCTTCCAGGCCTTGAAAAGGCCTGCACAACCAATAATTTTGACAATATTCCAGCTGGACGGCTCAAAAACCTGGAAGAAGTTTTATGAAGGGCACAGAGGCAAAAATCTCTAGGTATACAGACAGGAAGCCCTTGGGACAGAAGACTCATTGCCAAAGATATTAAAAAGCGAGGAAGAAAAACCATTCTTCAAAGAACAATCAAGGTGGGGCAAATCTTAGTGGATTCAGGCAGGTATGCCAAGTTAACTAAGTACTTTTGTGCTGAAATCAATATTTCTCAATGAAGCTAATCTCTTGGAATATTAGAGGGCTTAATGGCCCCAGGAAAACTCGACTCCTCAGAAGCATGTTAAAGCAAGAAAACCCTCAGGTTCTATTCTTGCAAGAGACAAAGTGCGATTCCAACGTACTTGATAAACTAGCCAATAAATTCTGGCCTGGAAGTCACAATATAGCATTTGATGCAAATGGAGCCTCAGGAGGTCTCTCCATTCTATGGGATTCCAGAGCTATGGAGCTCAACAACTTTCATGCTCACAGGAACTTCCTTCAAGCAACTTTTCACATTTTAGGAACAAACCAATTTGGACTCTTAACCAATGTTTATTTCCCACAAGAAACACAACGAAAAGAAGAGATCCTAAACTCCATCTCGGCTCTTAATCAAAACAGACCACTTCCACTTTGGATTGTAGGTGGTGATTTTAACATGATTACAAGATTGGATGAAAGGAGAGGAGGCAAGGGTAGAAGCTCTCAAGACGGATCGCTCTTGAAGGACTTTATTCAAAATAACTGGCTCATCGATCTCCCTTCTAATAATGGAGTTTTTACATGGAACAATAGACAAGCAAGAAGCCTGCAAATCGCATCTCGGTTGGACAGGTTTCTTCTCTCAAATACTGCCATTCATCTTGGGGGTGATTTTGCAGCCTCCATCTTGCCCTTCATTGGCTCCGATCATTGGCCCATTTCACTTCATTGGTCTCGACCAGGGAACAATACTCGCAGACCTTTTCGCTTTGAAGCCTTCTGGCTGACTCATCTAGATTTTCATAAGTTCATTAGCACAGAATGGAAAAGATTTCATTCACCTCCAGGTTCCAAAATGTTCCAATTTCAACAAAAACTCAAGTACCTTAAAGGCAAGATCAAGCACTGGAGTCAAACTTCATTCGGAAATATTTTTCAAGGGAAAGAAAACATTGAAGAGGACATGAAGCAACTACAACAAAAGATAATCACTCTTGGCAGATCTGATGACCTTGCAGAACAGGAAAAAACCCTTGAATTGAAACTTATTGAAAAGGAAAAGCAGGAAGAAACGTTGTGGAGGCAAAAATAAAGAATCAAGTGGCTTAAAGATGGTGAAAAAAACTCCAAATTCTTTCATAGCACTACAATCCAGCGCAGAATGCACAACAATATTACCCACATCCAAAATGGGCAGGGCATCAGAGTTGACAAACATGAAGATATAGAGACTGAACTCCTAAACTACTTCAAACAGGTGCACAGAGAACCAACCAGTGACCATTCTCAGGCCATTCAAAATATCACAAGCAATATCCCCAAACTCATTTCAGATGAGCATAATCAGATGCTCCTCAAATCTGTCGATCTTCAAGAAGTGGAAACAGCAGTAAGACAACTAAAAGCCGGCAAAGCCCCAAGAACGGATGGTTTCATCTCCAACTTCTTCCACAACTTCTGGGACCTAATCAAGAATGAGGTTTGGTAGGTTGTGGAAGAGTCTCACTCTCTTCATTGGATGTTTCTAGGGATAAATGCTACTTTCATAGCCCTAATTCCTAAGGTGGAGAAGCCTTGTAAGCCGGATAAGTTCAGACGGATAGCTCTCTGCAACATAATTTACGGGATAGTCTCAAAAATTATAACCACCAGACTAAAGCTTTTGCTTCCTCTGATCATCTCGCCAAAACAATCTGGATATGTGGAAGGCAGGCAAATCACGGACGGGATCATCCTTATGCATGAAATAATTCACTCCTTGAAGATCTCCAAGAAGCCAGGTATGCTTCTCAAACTTGATCTCTCAAAAGCTTTTGACAGCCTCAGTTGGAAATACATTGAAAATATTCTTCTAGCTTTTGGTTTTGATGCTTCTTGGGTTCAATGGATTATGAGCCTCATAACATCCTCTTTCTTCTCTGTTCTAATTAATGGCATACCCTTTGAGACCTTTCATCCCACCCATGGCATCAGGCAAGGCGACCCCCTCTCCCCTTTCCTCTTCATCATAATGGCGGAAGGTCTAGGGCGAAGTACTAAACATGCTCAGCAAACAACCCATCTCAAAGGCCTCTCCTTTCACAACTCCCCCGTTTTCACCCATCAACAATTTGTGGATGACAACATGCTTTACGGGAACCCCTCAGTCCAGGAGGCCAGGCAACTCAAATCTCTTTTATCAAATTTTTCAGAAGCCTCCAGCACTTCTATAAATATTTCCAAATCTCAAATTTTCTTCTTTCATACTCCCTCTGTTATTCATTCAGCCATCTTACGCATCCTAAGATTCTCCTCAGCCAAACTCCCCTGCTCTTATCTGGGAGCCCCCCTCATAGCCTCTGGCTTGAAGCACTCCTCCTAGAGATCCCTCCTAGACAAGATGGAAGCTCGGCTCTCCTCATGGACCCATAGATCTCTTAATATGGCTAGTCGTCTCGTCTTGATTAAAGCCGTCCTTGAAGCCATGCCCCTTTACCTTTTTTCCATCCTGGCAGCTCCGAATTGGGTTCTCAAAGAACTTAAAGCTATCCAAAGGGCTTCTCTCTGGGGCAACAGTGGACTTCATCGCAAATGGGCTCTTGTCAAATGGGAAACTGCTTGTCTTCCAAAAAAGGGAGGAGGCATTGGATTAAGAGATCCTACTCACAGCAATGCAGTTATGGGCGCTCGGATCTGGTGGAAATGGCTCTCGGGCCCTCCTACTCCTTGGGCTAATTTATGGACAGCCAAGTATGTGGGAAATTGTCCTAGGGAGGAACTCATCAGAATTTCAGAGATTTGTAATGGTTCAATTATATGGAACTCAGGAAAATCGCACAGGAACGTCATTCAACAACACAGTTTTTGGGAGGTGAAAAGCGGTGACCAAGCCAGATTTTGGAACGACTCTTGGAAACAGTTGCCCAAACTCAGGGACCTTTTCCCACATATTGTTCCCCCGGAATAGGCTCTACATCCCTTAAACAAGGTTGGGAACTTTTGGAGCAATACCGCCCAACAAGACTATAGAGAATGGCTCAAAGCATCTCAGATCATAGCTCAAGGGACTATGCAAGAACAACAAACTCTGGACACAAAACTAATAAAAAGGAAAATACAGTACTCCGAGGAAAAAGACATTCTCATATGGGGATATGAAGAAAGAGGTACCTACTCCGCCGGAGAGGCTTATAATTTAATTATAAAAGACCAAATCAGGCCTGATATGCTATGGAGTAAGATATGGGACCCTTCCATTTGGCCAAAAGTCTCTACCTTTCTTTGGCTCCTCTGCCACAAAAGGATTCTCACTTGGGAAAATTTGAGAAAGATAAATTTCATTGGTCCCTCCATATGCTTCAACTGCAAAAAAGAAGAGGAGACAATTGAACACCTCTAGTATCACTTTCCGCTGGCATACAAGCTATGGAAAAAAATAAATTTCCGTTGTCAGAAAGAGGCAGGGGCGAGTGGAGACATAACGGCTACAATACACAACTGGGAGCCCCACCCCTATCAAAGTAAAATCCTAAATTTTCTCTGGAAGCTCATTCCAGGTTTTGTAACATGGACCATATGGAAAGAGAGAAACGGTATAATCTTCAAAAAGCAATCCAAATCACTAGATGAGATATGGAAAATCATAAATCAAAACATTGAAGAAACCATATCTCTAAAAACATGGTACCAAGAGGATCTCCCCACCCTCCCCCAGGAACAATCAATCTGGAATAACTGGAACTTCCACAGAAAGCAAGACCAGTTGATCAAAGGAACAAGACCTCCAAAAGCCCCCTCTTCGGTGAAATGGTCACCTCCTCCAAGAGACATGTATAAACTTAATTTTGATGGGGCCTCAAAGGGTAACCCAGGGAATTCTGGATTTGGAGGAATTTTCAAAGATTATAAAGGAGTCAACATCATAACCTTCTTGGGCTCACATGGATGGGACACCAACAACTCTGTTGAGCTAAAAGGTCTTTGGAAGGGGCTTCTAATAGCACAAGACAGGAATCTTTTCCCACTCCTCATAGATGGAGACTCTCAAATCCTCATCCAAATGGTCTCGAGAATCCTTCAGGGATCCCTGTCCTCCAAGATTAGCAATAGTTGGAGAATGGCTCAACGGTTATTGCATATTGAGCGATGGATTGGCTTTCACAGAGCGATCTCCTTCACCCACATTAGAAGAGATGGGAACAACGTTGTGGACCTCTTAGCTAATATGGGAGTTGACAGTGGACGACATCTTCCTGTTGGATCACCAGCAAATCTAATATCTGAATCTCAACTCCTTGACTTCAACAATCTGGTGCAGGAGGAAAGGCTTGAGTTCGAAGATGCACTCCCAGATCTGGGTGGCAGATATGCTCGCACGGTTCTCGATGCAAACAATTAACGCCCAGTACTACCTGCTGCAAGGCAACATGGCTTCCCAGGAGGTTAAAACATGTGAGAGCGGTTTGCAATTAATTTTAGATCGGGAATGGGATTGGAATTTATGCTCGGCATCGTTCGATGCAACATTCTCTCAGTTATAACCATGGCGATCCACGGCTTTCTCACACTGTTCTATGCTCTGAGGCACGACAATTCAGTTGGGTGGACGGAAGCAGAGATTGATGGCGTAATTCAGGGGCATCACCGCAAGCTCACAGATAGTTTTCTTAAGGGTAATCCTTTTCCTGTTCTGAATTTCTGCACTTTGTTTATGTTGGTTATCTCCACGGATGTCCTGGTCGTTAATGTGGAGCTGTTGGTCGACACCTTGGTTTGGTTATTTGGTAGCCTGGTTAAGCATACCTTTGGCCTTAATTGTCTTTGTTCTGTTGGTCATACTACGTATAATCCTTCCCACAACTCCCTATGTTCTAGCATAATGGTTCGCTCTGGTAAACGACAACGTTCTAGGGGTCGACACAACACCCGTTTGCATTCTCCCGCCGGTTTTTCCCTGGAAACTGCGGCAGAACCGCTCCGTCCCTCACCCGCTCAAGAGGTTGAGCCGTCTGCTAGCTCTGGTAGGAAACCCAGGCCCAATAGTGCTTTTTAAACAACGCACTTTAAATTCCAAAATAACCTGCACAGACCCCTGGTAACTGCTCACATCACTCTCATTCTCTCGGAGGAGGAAAATCTTGTCACCCCCTTAACTTGCATCGCCCCTGAGCCCTCTCCCGGTAGTGGCAATTCCACGGACAATGATAGCAAGGGTAATTGGGCTAAAGAAAAGGCTGAACAGGGGGCTCTTCTCAGAAATATCCCTCCTCTGGACGACACTGTGCCTGTGGCTGAAGACAAAATTCATGGTGACGCGGAATAGGCTATCACCATTCCTGATAGTGATTTGAGTGGCAATGAAGGTCTCAAGGATGGCAATACGGCCCGAGACGAGAAGGATATTAATGACCCGGCACAAGACAAGTAGCATTTCCTAGGACAACCTCTCTTGTTTTTGTTCAAATCTCAGAATTTTGGTTGAATCTTTTATGTATCTGTCTTACTGGTCTGTAGCTCTCAGATGGGCTTTTGTTCACTCTGCGTTCGCGGCACTGCATGATTTTTTGGGTTTTTGGACAAACTCAGTTTCTCTTCTGGCCGATGTACGGTCCTCTCTATGTATGCTTCTGGTATCAGGGACTCTGTAATGGCTTGCCCCAGCTTATGTCTGTAATGGGGCAGCACTGTTTTGTCGAGTGCAAAAATGCCTCGCTCATATGTAAAAATATTTTATGTTTCAGTTAATAGAAATTAGTATTGTTAGATTTTAGGCTTCTGTGGAAGTTTTTTGAAGTGGTATGATCCGGATTGTCCAAAGTCTTTTGTTCATTGAGTCGACGTTTCAAACCCCAAAGGGGGTCCATCATCAGGACAAATTTGAAAGATAGAAAATGAATGAGCGAAAGAGAGAAAAAAAAATAAAGAGGCTTTGGGTTGCATGAGGACATGTAAGATATTCAGTTTGGGGGTATGTTGGGCCGCTAGTTTGTCATTATTATTATCACTCTTTAACACCTATTTCATCCATTTCTACCATTCTTTATCACGTCATTTATCATACTTTATCATATAATTCCATTTTATAATTATTTATGCTCTTATGGATAAATATTATTTCTTCTCCTTTATTTTTAATAAATTGATAACTATTATGCATGATTTTACCAATGATGGTTTCTTAATAAATTTGTTGTAACATCTCTCACCATTTTAGCCTTCAAGATATTTTCCATATTGCAGATTTGATCTCCAGCTCATCATTAAATGTGCCAACTCAAAAATTCGCTAGAATAAGAAGTGACAATTTTGTATTAGACGTTTCGAGCAAATGGAGAAGAATCTGGAAAATTTGAAACATGGGTTTTTTAGTTTTGTTGTGAGTAGTTTTCCCAAATTCGGTCTATATTAAGAGAAACGGAAGGTTCTCTAAAGACATTTTTCTAAGATTCACTATTGTTGCCGGTTTCCAAATTATCCCAGTTGCAATACCAAATTTGACCTGTTCCTATTGAATGCTAATGGAAAGACATTTCAGATATGATCTTGTTGATCAATTTGTTGTGAACAATCCAAATTTGCAATGGGAATCATATTGTAATCATATCTATTATAACTTTGCTATGATCTTTGTGTATTTAAATCAGAACAGAGATCAAAGAGGGGGGGAGATTATTATAGGGATTATTAGAAATAGGATAGGATAGGATAGGAGGAAAGGGGATAAATCCTTGTTATTTCAAACTATAATTTTAATTTACAGGCTTGTGTTGTCAAGAGAACGTGATCATATTGTAATGTCACTCAAGTTCAATGATTAATATATAATTTGAGGTTGTTGTTCATTCGTCTTCCCTGAAGTATCTTAGTAGTGTTCGCTGGCGGCTAAGGGCCTGACCTCCAATGGATTAAACTACTTCTCTGTATTATATCTTTCTAATTTCCACAAGATTGATTAATTTGTTAATTTTCCCATCTTATGCGCTTTTTACTATTTTCCTGTATTGAAGGAATATCTTTGTTTTATATAATTTACAGTATTGTCTTTTTGGATTGAGTTACTTAGGTAAATATTCCACTTGATATAATCAACAGTAAAGAGTATTAATTATCATTTTTAGACTCTCAGATTGATGATATTGTTGTTTAGATTATTTAATGAAGAGTGAGCTTAATTTAGATTAAATCAGTTAAAGAGAGATGAGTTATCATTACTATACTCTCAACTAATGCTATTGTTACTTGAATTGATGAAAGATTTGATTTCGTTAGAGGATTGAGTTTTCTTTAATTGCAATTTGGATTTACTAGATGCATTCATTTACTCTTGTATTTAAAGATCTATACTGCAATTTAGGAAATATTACTCTCTGGATTTATAGCTTGCAAATATTTTGTACACTCTTGAAACAACAAGACTTTCCTGGGTTGATGATTAATGTGAGGAAATTAGGAGTTTTAAAAGACACCTTTTTCCACCCAACACTTCTCTCAAGGAGTCTCACATAGGCTAAGCTCTGATACCATAACAAAAATTGAAGAGAACAAAATGATGGAGCAGAGGACTTCTCTTCTCAGTGTTATTAATCACTTAAATAAGATTACATTGGAAACATCAGTAATAAATGACTTGAGTTAAACTAGACTTAAACTAGACTAAGTGATACTGAACTAGAACACTTGGAGAGGCAGTTTTGACACCTAACAGTTGGTTGGAATTAGATTATCCAACTGTAAAAATATGCAATTTATTGTCAAAACACTTTTTGGCATTTATATATAAAAAAATTAAGTTATTTTTAAGTGTGATTTTTGAAAAATTTTCTAATTTATTTTAAATTTAATTTGTGTAAAATTCCGATAAAAATTTATTAAAATCACAATTTTTTTTGTGATGAAACAAAGCCAAGAGAACCATTGTCGTAGTGGCTGACGAGGAGCTGAGGGAAGTATTTGATTGATCCTCAGATGAAGTGACTAAACACCATCTCTGCAACGCAAAAATCCAAGAGTCGTATCCTCAATGTATTACACAAATTCTGCTCTAAATCAACTCACGTCGGCTCAAAATTGAAGCAAATGTTGTTAGAATTAATGGAGAAAGTTACAGTTAGTTGTTTTAAGGATAGGATTGAGACTCTAAAATTAGGTCTCAGATCCTAATATCTAGGGAGTGGTTGAAACCACCCAGTTAGTGTGAAAGCCTATATGTACTAGGTTCTCCTGATTGAATAGTATGTGCATGTGCATCGTGTGAAGTGCTTGGGCACTCTCTAGGTATACCACCTAGAGAGCCACTTAATTAATAGAATATCGGTTTTTAACATGGTATTAGAGCTTCAAGTAGAAGCAAGGAGAGTTTGTTTCTCGATTGAGAGAGTGGTCCTGGGTAGAGCACAACCTCCTCTTAGTCATATAGTCCATGAGGTGATAGTCAAGGTTCCCAACTACTGTGAGAAGATCACCTGTGGCTAAGCGTTGGTGTTGTAGGTGATGTGAGATCTGCCTCACGCAGAAAGATGGCTACCAGGAAGATGTTTGATCGATTCAATCTACTAGGATAAGAACCTAAGTTTGTATCTGGTGTATGTGAGCCTGCTACGTGAAGCTATTGTTGGTGCAACGTTTTGGTGCTGGATCGAGCAGCGTTCAAAATCTCTGTTGGAGAATTGAAATTGGAGCAGCCTGCATGTCTGTTCATGGGAACCTTTTTTACTTATCTGCAACATTTTTTTAATCTGATATTTTGGTACTGTGAGATTTGTTGCCATTGCATGCTTCCAATGAGGATCGCTGGAGAACACAGTGCATGATTCATTTTTTTTATGTCAACTGGTGGGTGGTGGATCTGTGGTGAAGCAGAAGAAAATCTGTGTGATTTTTAGATCTGCATGAGAGGAGCTATTCATGGATCTGCTAGATCGATTGAGACACAAGGTGTTGAGAACCGTGAAGAGCTATCACTGGTTGTAAATACAGTTGTGGTGGATTGTAAATAGCAGTGGATTCTGAGCTTGGGCGAGGAGAAATTTTTTGTTGTTGATTTGGAGTTGTTGCATGGGCAGAGTCAATCCGCATGGGCCGAATTGACTTTTGTTAGACATTGTGGAGTTCTGCAACAGAAGATTGAAGGGCCTGAGTTTGGCATCGACCTACCTAGTTAAGCCTGTGGAAGTGTTTGACTGGCCTGGGTGTCTTGTGAAAGTTGAGGTCTTTTAGCTAGGGAATCAAAGATCCATTCTCTTCCCCTCTGTCAGAAATAGGAGATCCATTCGTTAACAAATCTAAGGGAGCTGCGTGGAGACACAGGGTGGCATAGAGGAGATGGAGGAAACAAAGATCACTTTTCTAGATGTGTATTCTTTTCATTGAGTTGTGTTTTTTGTTACTACTTGTTCCAGGTGTCTTCATGGAGTCTAGGTTTGAAAAGGTTGAATTCATTTTGTAATGATCCAACAAATTTCTCTATTATTCTTTTAGTTGTACTGGTGATTTGCTTTAGATTTGGCTGTGTAGCATAGAAGCCACAGTGTGCACCCTGAGGTTCTACAATTGAAGAGCTACAAAGGGAGAAGTTTCCCGCCTACGTGGTAACGATGTTGTTGGAGCTCTTGAGAGGATCGAGTGGAGTTAGAAAGAAATCTGGAAGAGAGATAAGTTGGACTTTTCCAATATGGCTACAATTTTAGACAGATTTGACCCTGATGATATTTTTTTCATGAGGCTTAGTGGTTTTATTAATGACCACGATTATCAAGAGATACTATATGTTCCACAACAACATGAGACTGAAGACTCACGAGTTGTTTTTGAGGAAGGATGTAAAGAGGAACATATTGTTGAAGATCAATTGGACGAGCCACATGAGGCTGATTGCAATGACTTGGTAGAAGAAGACAAATTTGGAAAGAATTCAAATTATCATGATTTCATGAATGTTGAAGACAACATGACTGACGTTCAGTTGTTTGACATCAAAAGTAGTGAGAGGAAAAAATCTCCTACCAAGCTTGTACATTTTAAAGTACTATCAATTACCAACCTACAATCAAGATCGAGGAGGATAAGAGTTCAAGAATTTCGTCTTTGGGGAAGAAAACTCAAAAAGGAGGTGAAAATCTATCACTACCTCATCATAAGGAAATTAAAGATGAAGCCTTGCCTAGGAATGAACAAGCATGGACTCTCAAGCAAGAAGACTAAAATGAAAACTTTGTTACCAAGTTTTTTATGTACTATTGTAAGCCTAGCTGAGACTAGACCAGCAGGCATATGTTATTTTTTTAGTACCCTTTCTCCATTAAGGGGGGGTGTTAGAATTAATGGAGAAAGTTACAGTTAGTTGTTTTAAGGATAGGATTGAGACTCTAAGATTAGGTCTCAGATCCTACTATCTAGGGAGTGGTTGAAACCATCTTGTTAGTGTGAAAGCCCATATGTACAAGTTCTCCTAACTCAATAGTATGTGCATCGTGTGAAGTGCTTGGGCACTCTCCAGGTATCTCACCTGGAAAGCCACTTAATTAATAGAATATTGGTTTTTAACAAATGCCACTGGGAAAAAATATTTGGTCTGATGAGGGGGATGCCATTATTCATTTCAGATTTCACATCTAAAGCGTGTTGTTTCTTATTTCAAAATTTGCCTCTGAATATTTCTCATTACTTTGCATAGGTTGGACTAATGATAATAGGCTATTGAAGCATTTGTTGGACATTTTTCTCCAGTTCTAGATTAGACCACTCGTAAGAGCCATAAAAAACATGGTAAATAAGACTTCATCTTCTAGATTGAGGATTTTAATATGGGAATTATGATGTGAGGTCTTTTATAGTAAGGGGATATGTGGTATTATTCGTATTAAACTAGTATAGATTCATCTTAAGTATAGATTTAACATGCGTTAAGAGGGATCAAATTTCTTCACGTGTAGCTTTTTTTAGAGTGCAAAATACAATGTGTTATTTTTTGTTTTTTTAAATTAGATTTTCGAATACTAAATAGAGTATATATACAACCAAATAATTTTTTTAACCATAATTGATTTTTTTTAGATATATATGAAGTTGATATCTACATAAATTATTTAACATAGATCTTCAAATAGTTTATTTAAATCTCTTGTTAATACATATTTTAAAAGTGTAAGATTTAAATATCTGATTTACACATTTTTTTTACTTCTAACTAATTTATAGCATATTCATTTTTTTTTCAATTATAACCGACATTATTTTTCTATTTAGAACCTAATTTTTAAGTTTAATTTTAATTTTAAAGGGACACGAACGGAAGGACAAACTTACACATCCCCTTATACTAGGATGTAGAATGAGTCTCTCGGCTCAATAATGAACCTGAAGTATGTGGCTAATGTATTTCAATTACCATTTGGAGGAGCTTAACAAAATGTTAAGAAGAGTGTAGACTAAAAATTGTTTGAAGGAAGACTAATAGTCTAGATCTTGGCATGAGCAGTGCCAACAACAATGTTGAGAAGGTGAAGTGTTCAAATAATAGTGAGGAGAGGAAGTTTGATATCATGTACTACAATATTAATAAAATGATATAATTTTTTTGGTGTTGTGTCCTTGATCTGATCTAGAATCTGAATAAAGGGATCAAAGGAATTTTGTGTGCTTGAGTGCCATTAGCTTTGTGATGCATTTTCTTACCTAACTATTATTACAAGCACAAAGCATCTAAAGATTATTGAACCCATGAAATCATAGTAAATTAATGAAATCAAGGCACACAATTAATGTTATTCAAAAAAAAAAAAAAACTTGCAATTGGGTAGTTGTGAAGACCATAATCAAGTGTCCATTCATATTCAAGCTTTAAAGTTTTCATCCACATCAACATTTGATGACACTGACATTAATTCAACTTCCTATAATTTTAATGTAACTTACAATAGTCTCTTTGTAAGAATCAATGTCAAAATAAGTTGAATTGGAACTGTACTAAGTGCATTTTTTTATTGAACCTAATGCCTATTTGAGTCATTCTAAAGTCAAAGTTTGACAAGGTTAAGTAGTTGAAACTCAAGTCATTACAAAAACCACTAGTTTGGGTGCACTTTCAGTGGTATCTGACACCTCAACTTCCTAAAACAAAATCAAGCGATAAATTTCAAGAGAGCATGTTACAAAAAAGCAAATTGAGCAAGGGAATTCAAGAGTACAAGTGAGAGAGAAACTTAAGAAAGTAATTTTAAGTGAGTAAAACAAGCAAATTCAAATAAGGGAGTTCAAGCGAGCAAGTTCAAATGGAACAAAGTATTGAATTGTTGGAGTTATTGGATACTTTGATAATCAACGCTAAAGATAATAAAATCATCCTTCACAAAATTACTCTCCAGTTAGTGGTAACTTTTCTGCAAGTAAAGCAAGCTCAAGTCGATACTTTTCAAACTCAAATTCAACTTCTTCAAGATGAACTTCAACAAAAGAATTTTGAAGTGATAATGGTTCATAACAACCCTATTTTTGTGGAAGAAAATTATCACGAAGACGATGATTTTGAGCCACTCAGTGACACAACTACTAGTGTAGAAGATGATGGAATTTTACATGATCAAGTTCAACCTTCTTTTTGAAACCCAATCATCAGATCTTAGGAAGAAATCCACTGCAACAAAAATCAACATGGCATAGGATATGACAAAGATGAAAACAATTTGGATATTTTAGATTATTCAAAACCAATAAAATTTGTCAATGGAGGTTTTTTAGATAATAAAACATCAAACAACAATCGAAACAAAGGAAATGCCAACATTGCAATCACATTGGTCACATGGAAGATCCATGTTTGGATCTCTATCATTATCACCATTCTGGCAAGAAGAATCGTCCATCAGAGAAATGATCCAAAAGAAACAAACCTACCATATTAAAGTTTGACTATGAATGGATTGATCCTTGGGAGTGGTCATCAACAACCAAGTGACTACATCAGTTCTACCAAAGAATTCAATCTTGAGTGAATACTAATATTGCAATTAATAGTGAAAAGAAGATGGTGCTCTCTTGTGCCTGAAATGGGGGTACAATGAAGAAACTATCCTACACCTTAGGCGGGGGGGAGTTCCAAAATTAATAGTGAATTGGTCTCTCCTTTCAACTGACAAAAGGGGGAATTGATGATGATTGTTAGACTAAAATTTCTGAGAACAACACAATTAAATTGGTCATATGGGCATCAAAATTCGCCAAATGGAAAAAAGAAAGCTATCAAAGAATTATGGTTCAATGTTTTGAAATTTAATCATACACACGGGATATATGATTGAGATGTTGATTGAGTGAAAATTTGTGGACATTTTTGTTTACAACCTAGAAAAGGATAGATGGATCCTTTTGCATTGAAACTTGGCATTAGATTGATTTGTCAAGCATTTTCATGGATGTGCCAAACTTGCAATTGATTCACTTCTCTTGATATTGGAGTTTTCAGAATCTATTTTTGGTGGTTTTTCAGGCAGTTCTTCATTGAGGCTCAGATTAGGGGTTTCAACATAAAGACTTAAAGATAGTACTAGTTTATGTTGCATTGTTAGTATTATTTCTCGGACTTATGATTTGGGGGGAGGGGGGGAACGTTTATCCTCTTTCTCATATGAAGTCCTAATATACCACCTTTAAGTATTTCACATCTTGGGATATAGTTTTTATCTTAAGTGTGTTTCTAGATCTTGTTTTGTCTCATCCTACTTTATCTCTTTGTGAGGTGTCAAGGTGAGAGAAATTCATGTGGTTTTATAATTGTATTATATATTTGTTACATTGGAAGATGAATGCATAAAGAGAGATTAAATATTATGGCTTTCAAGGCATCTTTTTACAAAATTTCTTATCTTTCTTATTAGCTTTATATTATTAAATTTTTAATAGTAATTTATACATTCACATAAATATAGAGTGATATTCTTAACGATAAAAAAAATATTATTTCTTTCTACCCATCTTGTAGACCTTCAATCTCAAAATCTAAATTGAAATTTTATAGAACTCAATTTCATTCCATGGAAGAAAGATCTCATTGAATGAAGCCTGGAGAATACATTTCACTTAATCTATTTAATTATGATTCTTGTTTTCTTTAATGTGAAATTTCTTTTAAAACATTATATGTGATTTTTATGGTCACTCCTTGTGATTCAAGTTAAATAAAATATGAGAGAAATTAAAAAAACAAAAAAACAAAAAAAACAAAAAAAACAAAATTATTGATATTTTATTTTCAAAAATCTCATGAATTTTATGATATCTTTTCTGTAGATTTTTCATCTTTTTGTATAATTCTTATTCATTGTCTTGTGATGTAGATGTGGAAAAGTTTCTAACCACTATTTACAAATATTATATTGTAAGATATTTTTATAGGAGAATTGTACTCTGTAAAAATATCAATTTCACCTCCATCTCCTAGAAATTCAATACCAAGGTTCTATTTTTCCAACATACCTATCAAGGTATTCATACCTTCTTCATGGAGATGCCATAGCTAATCCTTCTTGTTATTAGATGTTGATCAACTGTATTATTTTACATGACTATAGTTGCATCTTTCACAAACTCTCTTTTCTTTCTTCACATATTGCTTTCCTTAGGATCTTCTTTACATGGTTATTTCAACATAATAACCATGATTTCCAACCACCTTGTATTCCTATGAGGTCATATTATGTTGATTTCATCTCATCAATATTTAGAAGAGTTCAAGGAACATTGTCTACATGCCTTCATGCATCTTTCTAAAGGAAGAGTTTCTTCTTCTTTTATCATTCTCATGAGATAGAGCATTCTACCCATTCTATCTGCGACCATATGATGACATGACTTTATCTATCAAATATATACATACCTCTTACTTCATGTGGTCATATAGGCTTCCTTTGGGCAACTTCCTTTCCTTTCTTGAAGATGAAATTACTTAAACCAACTTGTTCTACTACACATCTTTGTCATCATACCATCATCCTTTTAACCTGTATATCTCACATAAAGTGGAATGTAGACCATCTATGACTCGTGAGACACTTGCTTCTTCTTAAGTAGAGGTTAATCTTTTAACAAATATTCCAATGGAGGATCTTAATGATCCTCGTTATGCAAATGATCCTTTCTAATGATTATGATGTATGATGATATCTTTATCTTCTATCTTCCTAAATTATTTTCTCCAACCATATAAATTGCTAGTTTGGTTGTCCTTATATGCTTTCAATGGAGATGCCATGAGCTACTTTATTTCTATTGGGATGATTGCTACAACCATGTAGACTTTCTACGTCAGCTATATTTCCATGCTTATATGATGATGTCATCTCTATCCTACTATAATGCATCCTATCATACTTTTGATGATTTCTATAACTAAAAAAAAATAAGTGAAGCAGATTTTCTCAGTCATAGTAGAGATATTTCACTTCCTCCTTTGATTTTTTCTTTTCTGATTCTTCCATTGCTTTGGTAACATGGGCTTCATTTCTTTCCTCTCTCTGCTTTTTTTCCTTCTTGAGTTTGGGACAATTCCTTTTAAAGTGCCCATATTTATTACGTTATATCTTTGAAAAATAGATCTTCTTCTTTTTCCAGGGATCAAACTTTCCTTTCCTCTTGGCCATGGAAGCATATGCTTGAACTTGTTCATTTGATCCAACATTGATCTTTTCCTTCAACTTAGTTTCTTCAATCTTACACATTGACCAAATTTCTTTGAATGGAGTGGATTCCTTCTTTCCATAGATACTTGATGAAAATTTTCCATATTCATCAAGTAGTGCATTGAGCACAACGGTGGTCATTTCTTTATCAAACATTATTTCTTGTAATTCTTGTAGTTGATCTCTTATTTGTAACACCCTCATAAGTTATGAGGTTATCCCTTCTTCCTTTGATACCTTCATTTTGTATAAGTCAGTTCTCAATGATATAAATTCTCCTGCAGTGCTTACAGAAAACAAATCTACCAACTTCTCATAGATATCCTTTGATTTCATCAGCTTTGCTACATAAGGGATGAGAGAATCCTTGATTGATTCTATGAGGATTCTTTGAGCCATTATTTCCCCTTCCATATACTTCGATAATGCTTGTGCTTGCGGTTGATATGGTTTAGTGATGGAGCCCTTTACATGTTCAATAACTTCATTGTCTATGAGGATCAAATCTATCCTCTTCTTCTATGTAAGGAAATTTGATGACCCAACTGTACAAATATCAATTTCACCCAATGGATTAAGAGACATATTTGGAATGTGTAATTTAAAAAGAATATAGTGGATTTAAACATCAAACCTTCATGGTAAATAATAATTAAAAACATTGAAATTGTTTCAATTCTGTTTATTGTTCTTGGAAAAAGTAACACTTCAAAGATTGAGTTTTTTTTTTAACATAGTAGTAGAAAAAAATTAAATAAAAAAGCATTCATAATAGTGAAATAAATATTTGAAAGACATCTCACCAAAATTGTCTTCTTCTAAAGGATCCTTCATAGTTTGTCTTTATCCACATCTTTTTACCTTTAGGGCATCCTTTGTAGTACCATGGTTTATGAATATTGGTCATTACTACAAGACAAGGACACATTCATGGCAACTATGAATGCCTATATAGCTTTATTAGGGAATTGAGTTGGAAATTACTAGACCCAAATCAAATAGGTAATGGATGTGAGACAACGAGAAAACAATACATATGGCCACCAAAATGTTGACCTTCACCATGTTAATACAACCTAATACCCCTCTTTTACACATTACACCACTACATAAAGGTGAAATTTGAGCATTATCCATAGGGATCATTCACCATTCATGAGTTGTTGCAACATAAATACTACACACACACACACACACACACACACATATATATATAATATTGTGAATTTTCATGAATAAATGTATAAATGTGAAATAAATGTCATATCATAATAACATATAAAATAAATAGTCCTCATCTACCTCGGATTAAACCATCTCCACTACATTTAGTACCAAACAATTGTATGATGTAGTCTTCAAGCCATTATACATTTTTTTAGCCAATATTTGTTATTATGAAGTAATTTATGTATAAGTTTGAATTTATTTTTGTTTTTATTACTAAAATATGTATCATGCTCTTATTTTCGTTGATCTAACCTTTCTATGTTAAAAATAAGAATTAGGAATTCTATAGCCCAATCATTTTTTACTTTATAGATTTTTTTTTTCTCTTTTCTTTTTTATATCAACATATTTCTATTATATCATGAAGAGAGTACATTGTGCATTGTGTGGAGCTTTGAGAAAGTGAAAAATTAGCTTCAATCTGATCGGATTTGTTGGCTTTCAAGTACAAACAAAACCAAAAGGAAAGAAGATTGAAAAAACGCGACTTCTTCACGTACATAGCCTACCATGAGCAAAATTTATCCAAAAGTTATAAACAGTCGGAGATCATTTGAACATCTAAGAAGGATAGGTTGGACCTCAACATCTTGACCAACATTTTTTGTATGGTGAAAGGTCTCGTGGATGTGAGATTCCACGTGAGCCATACGTGTCTTAAATCTGTTCATGCATTCTTGGAGAATGATCGTATCCTGGCGATACAGGTTACGATGTTGATTTTTTGTATGGTGAAAGGTCTCGTGGATGTGATATTCCGCGTGAGCCATATGTGTCTTAAATCTGTTCATGCATTCTTGGAGAATGATCATATCCTGGCGATACAGGATACGATGTTGATTCTGATGAAGAAAAACCAATAACCCAACCAACTCAACATTGTCCTTGTTGGAAATAATACTGAGAGGGGGGGTGAATAAGTATTATCACATTAATAAAACTTTTTCATTTCCAAACTCTGATTCATATATGCTACTTCCACAACTTCTTATGATTAAGTAATTGATCTTCAATGAGTGCATTAGAACATTATCAACCATATTATCAGTTAACAGATGCAGTAACATAGAATAGATCATCACACATAAGGCACACACATGAACACCATGATATAAGGTGGAAACCCAATGCGGGAGAAAACCACCTGCTGCAAGTCATCTCAATCTTCTTCTTAATAAGAAAATCCTTTTACAATATTTTGTACTGGTGCAGCCTTATACCAGTACGGGAGCTACAACCCCCTTTGCTCTTGTACTAGCTGATCCATTTACTAGTACGCAGGCTACTACCTGCTACAATGCTCCAAAGATTTCCTTTAGCTCTTGTACTAGCTTAGATACTAGTACGTAGGTGCTGACCTACGATCTTCTCTCCTCCAGGTACCACGTTTCATCAATTTTCATACTGGATACACTGAAGCACAACACATAATCTGAAAGGCCACGTTTCATCCAATTTTCATACTGGACCCAACAACAACATTGAAGCTCATAATCAAGCAATCTTCTTAATCACCCAATCACCAGATCCATACACATACAATGATATTATGAGAGTTATCAACTAGATCTAGTACATAAAGATAAGTCATTAATCATGCTGCTATCTGAACTCAATACCAGTAACCAAACATCAATTATGCACCTAAAACCCTGCAGAATAGTTAAAACAAATTTCAAGCAAGGACCACAACTTCACTGGTATAGATCTACGGATATCCGCACTTCCACTTGCTCCGAGCCTGCGAATCTCCACACCTGTACCTTTTGTGGCGCCGTGCACCTACGCACCTGCGCCTTCTGTGGCGTTGCGCACCTACGCACCTATGCCTTCTGTGGCACCATGGACCTCCGCAGCTGCGTCTCCTATGGCGCCGCGCACCTCCGCAGCTATGCCTCCTGTGGCGCCGCGCACCTCCGCAGCTGCGCCTCCTGTGGCGCCACGCACCTCCGTAGCTGCGCCTCCTGTGGCGCCA